>BQNB010051319.1:0-41052 GCA_026074375.1 Tanacetum coccineum | reverse complement strand
TTATTTTTGGAAGTTTTGGTATTAAGTCGAGTTATACAAGTTGTTTTTCAAAAATGGGTCAAAAGTGTACAAAAGGAGTGCAGAAAAAAGGGGTGTTTGGGACAAGGTCCATTTTAACCCATTTTGGGTCAAACGGGTCAAGAACTTTGGAAAACAATGTATATGGTATATTTGTAGTTTAATGTGGTGTACATGTGTTTAAATATAGCTCTAAAGTGTTGATTTCATTTTAAAATGGGTTATGGGTCGTTTTGAAAAATTAGTGCATTGAAGGGTTTTTAGTACACAAGAAGGGTAAGTGTGCACAAGATTGGTCTTTTAGTGCACAAAAAGGGTAATTGTATACAACAAGGATACTAGTGCACAAGAGGAGTCCTTGTGTGCACTAGATGGGCCTTGCATGAAAATAGTGCACAACAAGGGTCTTTTAGTGCATAAAAGGGTTTGTCAGATTTGGGTCATTTTCGTTATTTTGTATAAAACAAACTATAAAGAGTTAGAAGTTGTGCCTTTTACCGTTGGAATGGTATTCGTGTCTACTTTATGTTAAAAATATTTTCAAGGCCCGCTTCATAATAGATTTTGGTCAATTTATTCAAGAGTGACATAAGGTCATTAAAGGTCATGCATTTTAGTAAAAGTTTTAAGTTTTGATCAAATTTAGAGTCGAGAAAGGGGCGTTTCAACTTGGTATCAGAGCTTTAGTCTAAGAGAAGTAGGTTTCCACCATAGGTTGCCTAAACTTAGACCACTCATAGATGTGTTTCCGTAAGTGTAAAGTAGTGCGAAAAAGTATATGCCTTAGTTATATGGTAGATTAAGTGTTGCGGCAAATAAAATGATAATGCTTAGATGTAGAATGATTATGAAATGTGATATATGTTATTTTTCCATAGACAAAAGGATTATGAATGCAGTTAAGAATGTGAAACACTTATCGGATAAGTGTTAAATATAGAAGTATATGTTTATATAATGTAAAGTCTGTGGTAGGTTATTTAAATATGTAAGTGACATAAGATTATATGATGATATAAGTTTAAGAAATGCTTAAGCAAAGAAAAATGCATAGGATTTCATTTTAATAAGTAATGATGAAGGTATGTAAGTATGAGCTAAGTAAATATAAAGATGTTTGAATTATGTAAAGGGTTGTTTGCGTAAAAACTATTATGTATTAAAAGTAAGTGTTAAATGTGGGAAAGTATGATTATATAATGTGAGGTCTATGCTATGTTAATTATATTTCTAAGTGATGTATGATATGTATGACGCTATAAGTTTATGAAGTATTTAAGCTAAGTAAAATGCATAGAGTTTCATTTTAAATTAATCATAATGAAAATATTGGAATAGGGGCAAGTAAATGAGAATAGATGTTAGTAAGCCTGTTATGTAAATGTATGTCTAAAATGTAATGAGAAATGTCACATAGAAAACGCGATAACTTATTCATAATGACAAATACAGATAAATGTGATGAATGAATAATGTTTAAGAAGAGTTGCGCTAGAAATCTTAAATGATGCTAAATGCGTTAAATGAATGATAAAGAATGACTATAATCATGTAAGTAAATGAAAGAGATGTATTTGATGAATTGTCACACCCCTAAATAGGGTCCCGTCCGATTTAGCGTCTGGGGGTGTGAAGTCACTGAATATCTAAAGTACAAAGTATAAAGAACGACCTATATGGGTACGTTTTAAAAATAAACACCGTCGCATAAATTTAAAATATTAATAAGCTACATCGATCAAATTTAAAAGATTCAAGAGTTAAAATGCGGAAGCTTAAATAAGTTCAACAACGGTATTTAAAGACATAGATAAATTTTTGGTAAACCGGTTCGGGAAAATAGACTTTAGATAAGTCAAGCAACGACATCCATGCTAAGCACCTGAGAAAAACATGCTTAAAACGTCAACATAAAGTTGGTGAATTTATAGGTTTAGTTCAAACGTAACTAATGTGGACCACAAGATTATCAAAACATATGCGACAGTTATAGGAGATACAACTTTACATAAAGAGGCATTTACGTTGCACTAAGCTCATGACACCGAAGCTAATACCGAAAGATAGCAAGTACACTGCTATATAAGGCTTGCCCTTCATGTGTCCGACCAAAGACCACCTAACTAGTTTCGACATGACATATATCCGTTAGTTCTTGGCAATCTCGAACTAGTAAGTGCTTCTTACCCGGATAGGGATAATTAGTCCTAATATATCTATTTATTCACTCGCGCTCACTTAACCAGCCAGTCGGTTAAAGGTGATTAACAGTTCTTGATAATTCGGGCAATAATGGTCTAATCGCTACTTAGGCAACACGTAAATAGGGAATTTCTCACGTATAGTACTTGTGTCCAATTTTAAAAGCAAACAATGTTTCTTATCTCAAGTTATAAAACATTTATTCAAAACGAGTAAAAGTGTGGCTATGAACTCACCTTGATTGGTGAATTGAAGTAGTGAATAGTCTAGAAATAAAATCATTCGGTAACGAATGACGGTTCGTAAAGACAACCTATGAAATGAAGGTTTGGTTTAATATCGGAGTGGTGTAGAATTGCGGATAATGCATAAGCATATACTAGTGTACTTTTGTTAATATATTTCCAAAAATTAGCGTTTGTGATCGTATAGTAATTAAAATGTTTTCGTAAGTAAAACGAATAATAATAGTATGTATATTAATATTACATACATATAAATGTCTAGGTAAAAATATATATTATATATATATATATATATATATATTGTTCGGCACTATATTGTTCGGACGTCTTAATTACATTCACCGAAATTATCTAGTTTTATCACGTGCGTTTTCTAGTATTTTCTAAGTATAAATAATTTATAAAAATTTCGGCATGACCCGTTCGTATTTACACGTTTTTCCAAAGTCGTAGACTTTATTTAAAAACAATTTTCAAATTACTTTCAATCTACACTTTCACAATTACCACTTTGACCTTTCAAATTACATTTGTTTATTATTTAGTCAATAGAACCAATCGGACCATTATAGGCTTTTTGACCCAATATGCTAAATTTTATTATTCGTAACGTCTAACGTTCAAAAGAAGTTAAACATATACGTCTAAGTCGTGCACTATTAAATAAGCTATTCATGAACTTATTCAATAAGCTACACCGTAGTTTACTCATTTGGTGTATTGTATCCTGTTTGGGCCTTGGACCGTTTGTCAAAATGTAGTTTTAACTTATCCAATTTAGTCTGTTAAAGCAACATAGAATAATAAACACGCGACTTATTAACGAACTAGAAATAAGCTCCCAATAAGCCAAGTAATAATAAGCCGAACCTTGAGCTTATTTATTAAGCTCGTTGGTTTTAGGCTTGTGGTAATGGGACGTGGGTTAAAAGCCCAATAAGCTTTATTCGTGCTTATTTGTTAAGCCGAATAAGCTCACCATTTGTCCTTTCAAAATAAGCTAGAAAAATAAGCCAATAAATATAAGCCGAACATAATAAGCTACATAAATCAATTTCTTATGTTTCTTAGTTGGGTAAGCTCAAATAAAATCAAATAAGCTTTCCCAAAAGCTTATTCAAATAAGTCGAACATAATAAGCCATAGGGTAACATTTTTATTATACGAAATTAACCACGATCACAAAACTATACTTTCCTTGTATTTTCTTTTATTATTTTCGAGTAGTATAACCTTTTAAGGTTTACGTAGTTTCAAAATCTTTATTTTTACGAAACAAGTTGTACAACTAGTATGTATGCATTAAGATGATCATAAAAGTACAAGTTTTAAAAAGATTAAGAGACTTACTAAAAGAAGTGGATTAGAAGGATGATTTATGAATAGAAACAACCCAAACGTTGTTTATAACTAACCCGGATACAATAAAGTATGAACCACGAACAATATCTTTAAAGGTTTTTGATCAAGATTGAGAAAATTATGAGTTTATGTGTGTGTTTGAGGTGGTTCGAACAAGAGAGAGCAAAAGGAAGAGAGAAAACTCAAAGTTTGTGTGTGTGTGAATAATGAAGGGATGAATGAGATAAGTGGGATATATAAGGACAAAATTTCACACACAAAGAGTATGTGTTGTGTGTGTGCCTTTCAAACCAAGCCAAGACACAATAGGGGGACCAATTTGATCTACCAATGAGGCTTAAGGTGGACAAAACTAGTCACATGTTGGCATATGTGTGTCTTATTTGATTCAAAATTCAAAAATGGCATCCCATGCATGTATGTTGGTGGTATTCGGTTGCAAGAAGCCAAGGAGGGGACGATTGTGGTCTCCACCATACAAGAGTTAGTGGGTTTGAGATGAATTAATTTCCTTGGTTCCTAACTTGCACATATTGATCAAGTAAAACACGTAACACGCGAATAATAAAAACGAGTAACGGTATCACGAAAAATTATGAAATTTAAATATCAATTAGTAACGTAAAAACGCGCCTACTGATGAAAGACTATGATGATTGGCAACCCGGTTTACTCCCGGTTATGATTCTTAGATAATAACGGAACAACTTCCCGGTTAAACGTAAAACTTAAACGAAACTTTAAAAATTCAAATTACTAAACGAAAACGGCTAAATTATTGAACGAAAATTTGCGGGGTGTCACATCCTTTCCTCGTTAAAAGAGCCTTGTCCTCAAGGCTTACGGCGTAGCATCTTCCAAGGGCGCATAGTTTGGGAAAAGATGAGGGTACTTCTTTTGTATTTGATCTTCACGCTCCCAGGTGAACTCAGGACCTCTCCTTGAGTTCCAACGTACCTTGACAATCGGAATACGGCTCTGCTTCAGACGTTTGACCTCACGGTCCATGATCTCGACATGTTCTTCAATGAAGTACAGTTTGTCGTCAACTTGGATTTCATCCAACGGTATAGCAAGAGGTTCATCGGACATGCATTTCTTCAAATTCGAGACGTGAAATATACTATGAACTCTACTCAACTGCTCTGAGAGTTCAAGTCGGTAGGAAACGGTTCCTACATTAGCAATGATCTTAAAAGGTCCTATATAACGAGGGTTCAGCTTTCCCCGTTTGCCAAAACGTATCACCCCTTTCCATGGCGATACTTTCAACATGACCTTATCTCCTACTTGAAACTCAAGGGGTTTCCGTCTTACGTCAGCATAGCTCTTTTGACGATCACGGGCGGCTTGGATACGGCTCTTAATTTGAACGATCTTCTCAGTTGTCTCGTGGATGATCTCTGGGCCAGTGAGCTGACTATCTCCAACTTCAGCCCAACAAATAGGCGATCGACACTTGCGCCCATACAACGCCTCAAATGGAACAGCCTTAATGCTGGTATGGTAACTGTTGTTATACGAGAATTCCACCAACGGTAAATGTCTATCCTAACTTTTTCCAAAGTTGAGCACACAGGCACGTAACATGTCCTCCAGTGTTTAAATGGTTCTCTCACTTTGACCATCAATCTGTGGGTGATAAGCTGTACTCATCTCCAATCGAGTACCTAATGCTATATTTAGAGACTTCTAAAAATGTTAAGTAAATCTCCCATCATGATCAGAGATGATCGAAACTGGCACTCCATGCCTTGAGACTACTTCCTTCAAACACTGTCTCGTCAACTTCTCTAACGTGTCATCTTCTCTTATAGGTAAGAAATGAGGAGACTTAGTGAGACGATCAATGATTACCCAAATCGTGTCTTGACCGGTTGCCGTCTTTGGCAATTTAGTCACAAAATCCATCGTTATGTTTTCCTATTTCCATTGCGGGATTTCCGATTGAACCAACAAACCGAACGGTTTTTGATATTCTACCTTAACCTTGGCACATGTTAAATACTTGCTGACATAGGTGGTAATTTCTGCTTTCATGTTGGGCCACCAATACAACTTCTTCAGGTCTTGGTACATCTTATCCGATCCAGGGTGGATGGAATACTTTGACTTATGAGACTCATGCATAATCAAAGCTCTCAGGTCACCAAAATGCGGAATCCAACTTCGATTGTTCAAACATAATGTTCTGTCAGTACGAGGTTCTAGCTTGTTAATCATACCATGCAGATCTTTGTTGATGAAGTTCTCTTCTTTTCTGGCTTTCGATTGAGCACTCAGAATATGCTTAGGAAGGTTTAAACCAATAGTCAAAACTAAGGCCCGAACTCGTAGTGGCTTGCTTTTCTCCTTTCAGCTCGGGGCATCAGCCACCACGTTCGCCTTTCCAGGGTGATATCAAATCTCACAATCGTAGTCGCTCAACAACTCTAACCACCGTCGTTGTCTCATGTTCAGCTCCTTCTGATCGAGAATGTGTTGCAAACTCTTGTGATCAGTAAACATAACACACTTCGTACCATACAAATAGTGTCTCCACATCTTTAAGGCAAACACTATTGCACCAAGCTCTAGGTTGTGTGTAGTATAGTTCTTCTCGTGAACCTTGAGTTGGCGGGATGCATAAGCTATGACCTTCTCCTTTTGCATCAAGATCGCACCCAACCATTTATGTGAAGCATCGCAGTAAGCCATGAAGTTCCCACTTCCCCCGGGTAAAGCCAAAATCGGCGCACTACACAATTTCTGTTTCAACAGCTGAAACACAGCCTCTGCCTTTTCTCCCCAATCAAACTTCACGCTTTTTTGAGTCAACTTCGTCGTAGGCCTAGCGATTTTTGAGAACCTTTGATAAATCATCGGTAGTAACCGGCCAAACCTAAAAATTAATGAATCTCGGTTGGTGTCTTGGGTGACGCCCAATCCTTGATGGACTCAATCTTAGCTGGATCAACGTGAATGCCTTCACTATCAATCACGTGACCAAGAAATTGTACTTTTGATAGCCAAAACTCACACTTTGAAAACTTGGCGTACAACTCCTCCTTCTTAAGTAACCTTAAAATTAACTTAAGGTACCATTCATGCTCATTTCTGCTCTTGGAGTAGATCAAAATATCCATAGATGAATACTAATCAAGAATCTATTAGGTCGGTTTGCACCCCGATTCATCAAATCCATGTAATACTGCGGTGCGTTAGTCAAGCCAAACAACATTACTTGGAACTCGTAGTGACCATAACGAGTCCTAAATGCTGTCTTTGGAATGTCTTCCTCATGAACTCTGAGTTGGTGATAACCAGATCTTAGGTCGATCTTAGAGTAGACTCTTGACCCTTAAAGTTGATCAAACGAGTCGTTGATTCTCGGAAGTGGGTATCGGTTCTTCATAGTAAGTTTGTTTAGTTCACGGTAGTCGATACACATCCGAAAAGATCCATATATCTTTTTGACAAACAAAATCGGAGCTCCCCAGGGTGAGGATCTGGGTCTTATAAATCCTTTTTCATAAAGTTCTTGCAACTGAGTGGATAACTCTTGCATTTCGGCTGGTGCTAATCGATACGGGGCTCGTGCTATAGGCAGCACCAGGGACTAAGTCAATTTGAAATTCAACTTTTCGAGCAGGTGGTAGTCCAGGCAAGTCTTAGGAATGATTAGAAATTCCGTACAATCGGCAACGTCATCAAGTAGCTGCTCCTCGAATTGTCCTCAGTTTCTTGGATGTAAACTTTGCGCTTGATAAAATTGACATCCATCCTGTATCATACTTTTAGGTCTTCGTACAGATATGTTGTTCTGCCTTGATTACTTTCGCCGTCACAACATCATCTCGGATTTATACAACACTAATCTCACCTTAAAGGGATTCAATCGACATTCTCTGTCAACAAACAGAATTTAACGCGTGATATTTACGCAACATCCATACCGATGATGACGTCGAAAACTACCAAGACTTCATATGGGAATTAGATCTATGTCGAACGAATGACCGATAATCCTAACGTAATACACTCTATGGACAACTTTGTTTCTGTATAATTCTTTCCATTCGGCAAGTTCTACGGCATAACTAGTGTCTAAAGTTGACGGTGCAACATCATTGCATGGCACTAAGGTAGACGACACAAAACTCTTCGGCACCCGAATCGAATAAAATAGAAGCCACTATACAGTTATTGAGAAGGTACGTACCCGTGAAGCATTTGAATCGGGTGTGCTCCTCCTCCTCCTCCAATGGCATTAGCCCTTGCTGTAGCTTTGTTACCTCCAGTCTGGTTTTCAGTCTTGTTCCCATTCTTGTTTCCAGTCTTGTTTCCACGGTTCAGATTCCTCAACTTTGGGGACAAATCTTTCCTAAATGCTATCAAATTAAAAATTTTCTCCCGGCATTCCCACATCATAACAAACAATACCTGGCTGATTCCCAACTGGGGCTCTCTGGGTGTTTGGAGTAACAGTGACCTTACAATCCTGTAATATGAGACTCTCTTACCTGTTTACCTCATCTCACAGCTACACACGGTCCTGCATGGTGAACTTACAATTGTTGAACGTAAGGGTAGAGATCCAACTTACCTATTTTTCTATTTGTTCCAGCACGTGTAAGCTCTTGCCATATTATGGCCTAAAACATTTGTCGCTTGTAAAATGGTTGCTGTCCACGATTGTCTATAGGTTGTTTCTTCCAACCTTCTCTTGTTTCAATACACTTCTAGATATCTTCAGCTTTTGATCCATTAAGTTGTTGGCAATGCGAATTGCATCTTGAAGTTTAGTGGGTTCAACAGCGATTACATTCCCATGATTATTGTAGGCATCCTTCAACGAATCTCTCAACTTTGTCCTCCTCACTTGGGACCATTCTAGTACACATTTTGCACCTACTCCTGTAATTTCTAGTATTAACGCAGTAAAGTCTTTCCTTTCACAGCCAAGTTCACATTAACTTGGTTCTATGCTTCTTGGTCAACGTTTCTGGACTGTACTGCTCTGTCTTCAGCCTTCATAAGCTCTGCCCAACTCATGGCATAGGCGGCCTCAATCCTAATTGTCCTCTTATGGGAGTTCACCAGTTAGAGTACTGTTTAGTAGGTGCACGTAAGCATACTTCACTTGGGTACTTCTCGATTTGTTGCTAATGTGGAACACAGGTTCCATCTTCTCGAACCACGCGAAGGCTAATTACAAAACTCCTCTCCTGTCCCAATTAAGCTAAGGGCTGGCACTTCAGGAAGTATCTGATATGTGCAACTCTCGAGCAGGCATAAATACCTCAAACTTTATAGCCATTTCATACCTCCCATTTCCATTTCCTTCATTTCCATTTCCTCCATTTCCATTTTCTCCATTTCCATTCCCTCCATTTCCATTTCCTCCATTTCCACTTATTTCTTCCTGTTTACCCCACCTCCTATAAGGGTTTAAGGTTTTTGGCAGGGCCGTCTACGAGCTCTGAGCTCCTAACGCTCCTGCCATTCGACGGTCAATTTGTTCACTAATTCCTTCATGTATCCTTGATGCTCCAGATCGGGTGTTAGGCAATGTCCTACAACATAACAATACACAACACGATGAAATTTCATGGTAATATGAGATTGTTAACGGGGTTCGAATAAAATAACTATTCTCAGTATACGAAATTACATGATCACAATAACTTCATGATAATGCCACAATTTTTTTTTTTTTTTTTTTGGGTAAAGGGTTACCCCGGTAAAGTATATTAATCACAAAAACGTTTAGTAATAATATAGCATGCAATAAGCAAAAGAAAATATATCATTAAGTCGAGAATATCAAACATAGAATAGTAATCATTAGATTTCATATCATCAATACTAATGGTTACAACATGGTTCCAAAATATAAGATTTACAAATTCCTAATAACTAGCTACTACTAGGTGCTACGGGTCAACACTAAGATATAGTCCAGACCTAGTTTATACTACCTGGTTCTCTATAACCTTGGCTCTTGATACCAATCTGTCACATCCCCAAATAGGGTCCCGTCCGATTTAGCGTCCGAGGGCGTGACGTCACTGAATACCTCAAGTACAAAGCATAAAGAACAACCTCTAAGGGTACGTTTTGAAAATAAACACCGTTGCATAAATTTAAAATATTATACGTTTTTCCATCGATCAATTTAAAGATTCGACGAGTTAAAATGCGGACGCTTAAATAAGTTCTATAACGGATTTATAGACATAGTTAAATTCTGGTAAAACCAGTCCGAGCAATTAGCTTCACATAAGTCAAGCAACAGACATCCATGCTTAAGCAACCTGAGAAAAGTATGTTAAAAACGTTAAACATCAAGGTTGGTGATTATAGGTTCAGTTCAATGTAATTATTTAATGTGGCCCACAAGATTATCAATACGTACGCGACAGTCTTAGGAGATACACCTTCACATAAAAGAGGCATTTAACGTTGCATAAGCTCATGTCAGCCGAAGCTAATACTGAAAGATGCATGTTACACTGCCTATATAAAGGCTTGCCTTCAGGTGTACGACCAAAGACATCTAACTAGTTTCGACATGACCTATTTTGTTAGTATTGGACATAACTCGATATAGTAAGTGCTTCTTACCCGGATAGGGATAATTAGTCCCAATAGATCTATTTATTCACTCGCGCTCACTTAACTAGCCAGTCGTTTAAAGGTGATTAACAGTTCATGATAATTTGGGCAATAGTGGTCTAAACGCTACTTAGGCAACAACGATAAACAGGGATTTCTCAAGTATGGTACTTATGTCCAATTTTTAAAAGCAAAGCAGGTTTCTCACCCAAGTTACTTAATAATTATTACAAAACAAGTAAAGGTCGGGGCAATTTGATTGGTGAATTGAAGTAGTGAATAGTCTAGAAATAAAATCACTCGGTAACGAACGACGGTTCGCAAAGACAACCTATGAAATGAAGGTTTGGTTTAATATCGGAGTAGTGTAGAATTACGGATAATGCATAAGTATATACTAGTGTACTTTTGTTAATATATTTCCAAAAATTAATGTTTGTGATCGTATAGAAATGAAAATGTTTTCGTAAGTAAAACAAATAATAATAGTATATATATATATATATATATATATATATATATATATATATATATATATATATATATATATTAATATCTAAATAAAAATATATTGTTCGACATCTTACTAAATTCCCGTATATCTAGTTTTATCACGTGCGCTTTCTAGTATTTTCTAAGTATAAATAATTTATAAAATTTTCTGCATGACCCGTTCGTATTTACACGTTGTCCAAAGTCGCAGACTTTATTTATAAACCATTTTCAAATCACTTTCAATCTACATTTCACAATTACCACTATGCATCATCAAATCCCATTTTAATATTTAGTCAAAAGACCATTCTTACCCTTATTGGGCTTTGAGACCCAATAAGCCTAATTTTATTATTCGTAACGTATAACGTTCAAAATAAGTTAAACGTATAGCGTCTAAGTCGTGCACTATTAAATAAGCTATTTATGAACTTATTCAATAAGTTTACGCCTTGGTGTATTGTATTCATGTTGGGCTTTGGCCCGTTAAGTCAAAAATGTAGTTTTACTTATCCATATAGTCCGATAAGCAAAACGTTTAAATATCACAATAAGCCAAGACAAAGACCTATTAAGTCGACCGTGGGCCTTAATTCATGGTTTGGGCTTGTGTGTTAGGCCGAAATCTTATAAGCTCACATGGACACATTTATTAAGCCCGTTAAGCCAATAAGCATTGAACAAGTCCTCGGTTCATCAATAAGCTACAATAAGCTCTCGATAAGGCCAAGTAAAATAAGCCAAACCACTTGAGCTCAAGAATAAGCTCGTGGTGTTGGGCTTTTGGTGTGAGACGCGGCTAAAAGCCCAAATAAGCTATATTCGACATATTTATTAAGCCGAATAAGTTTACTGTTTTGTTCTTGCAAAAATAAGTTAGAAAAATAAGCCAACTAATATAAGCTAAACACAATAAGCTATAATATCATTTTTCTTTTGTTTCCTAGTTGGGCCAAACCAAACTATAAGCCCATTAAGCTCAAATAAGCACTTTCGTGGCTTATTTATAAGCCGAACCAAATAATAAGCTAATAGTACGTATTTTTATTATATAAAAATAACCACGATCACAAAACTATATATTCCTTGTTATTCTTTTATTATTTTCGAGCAATATGTATAACCTTTTAAGGTTTACGTAGTTTTAAAATCTTTATTTTTGTGAAACGAGTTGTACAACTAGTATGTATGCATTAAGATTATCATAAAAATACAAGTTTTAAAAAGATTAAGAGACTTACAAAAAGAGGTGGTTTAGAAGGATGATTTATGACTAGAAACAACCCAAGCGTTGTTTATAATTAACCCGAATACAAAAAGTATTAACCACGAACAATATCTTCAAAGGTTTTTGATCAAGATTGGAAAATTTATGAATTTATGTGTGTGTTTGAGGTGATTCGAACAAGAGAGCAAAGAAAGATGAGAGAAAACTCAAAGTTTATGTGTGAAGTAATGAGAAGAGAGTGAGATGAGAATGATATGTATAGACAAAAGTTTTTGACACACAATGTGTGTGTGAGGTAGGCGTCGGCTAGAAGACAAGAGACCAAGAGGGAACCAATTTGATCTACCAATGGGGCTTATGGTGGACAAAAACTAGTCACATGGTGGCATATATGTTTCATTTGATTTTAAATTTCAAAATGGTATCCCAAGTGTGTGTGCTTGTGTTTTGGACGCATACTAGCCAAGGAGGGGGGAGGGGACCAATTTGGTCTCCATAATTCAAGGATCATAGTGGAAGTTTTGATTTAATTTCCAAGGTTTTCATGCACAAGTAAACGTTATTAATTAAATCGATCACGCAAGTAACGAAAATGAATAACGACTTCACGAAAATTACTAAAAATTTAAATATCAATTAAAAACTTAAAAACGTGTTTAATGACGAAAGACTACAACGATTAGATGCACGAATCACTTTCGGCAATGAATCTTAAATAATGACGGGACGACTTCTCGGTTAAACATAAAAGTTAAACGAAACTTTAAAAATTCAAATTATCAAACAGAAATGGCTAAATTTTTAATCGGAAGTTTACAGGGTGTCACATCCTTTCCCTATTAAAAGAGCCTTGTCCTCAAGGCTTACGACGTAACATTTGCCACGGGCGCTGAAATTGGGAAAAGTTGAGGGTACTTCTTTTGCATTTGATCTTCACGCTCCCAGATGAACTCAGAACCTCTCCTAGAGTTCCAACGTACCTTGACAATCAGAATACAGCTCTGCTTTAGACGTTTGACCTCACGGTCCATGATCTCGACAGGTTCTTCGATGAAGTGCAGTTTGTCGTCAACTTGGATCTCGTCCAACGGTATAGCAAGAGGTTCGTCAGACATGCATTTCTTCAAATTTAAGATGTGAGACGTACTATGGACTCTACTCAGCTGCTTTGGGAGTTCAAGTCAGTAAGCAACGGTTCCTACTTTAGCAATGATCTTAAAAGGTCCTATATAATGAGGGTTCAACTTTCCCCGTTTACCAAAACGTATCACCCCTTTCCATGGCGATACTTTCAACATGACCTTATCTCCTACTTGAAACTCAAGGGCTTTCTGTCTTACGTCGACATAGCTCTTTTGACAATCATGGGCGGGTTGGATACGGCTCTTAATTTGAACGATCTTCTCAGTTTTCTCGTGGATGATCTCTGGGCCAGTGAGCTGACTATCTCCAACTTCAGCCCAGCAGATAGGTGATCGACACTTTCGCCCATACAACGCCTCAAATAGAGCAGCCTTAATGTTGGTATGGTAACTGTTGTTATATAAAAATTCCACCAACGGTAAGTGTCTATCCCAACCTTTTCCAAAGTCGAGTACACAGGCACGTAACATGTCCTCTAATGTTTGAATGATCCTCTCACTCTGACCATCGGTCTGCGAGTGATAAGTTGTACTCAAATCTAATCGAGTACCTAATGCTTTATCAAGAGAATTCCAAAAATGTGAAGTAAATCTCCCATTACGATTAGAGATGATCGAAATTGGCACTACATGCTTTGAGACTACTTCCTTCAAGTACTGTATTGTCAACTTCTCTAACGTGTCATCTTCTCTCATAGGCTAGAAATGAGCAGACTTAGTGAGACGATCAACGATTACCCATATCGTGTCTTGACCGGTTGCCATCTTTAGAAATTTAGTCACAAAATCCATCGTTATATTCTCCCATTTCCATTGTGGGATTTCTGGTTGAACCAACAAACCAGACGGCTTCTGATATTCTACCTTAACCTTGGTACACGTTAAACACTTGCTGACATAGGTGGCAATTTCTGCTTTCATGCTGGGCCACCAATACAGCCTTTTCAGGTCTTGGTACATCTTATCCGATCCAGGATGGATGTAATACTTTGACTTATGAGACTCATGCATAATCAAAGCTCTCAGATCACCAAAAGGCGGAATCCAACTTCGATTGTTCAAACATAACGTTCCGTTAGCACGAGGTTCTAGCTTGTTAATCATACCATGCATATCTTCGTTGATGAAGTTCTCTTCTTTTCTGGCTTCCGATTGAGCACTCAGAATCTGCTTAGGAAGGTTCAAACCAATAGTCATAACTAAGGCCCGAACTCGTAGCGGCTTGCTTCACTCCTTTTGGCTTAGGGCATCGGCTACCACGTTCGCCTTTCCTGGGTGATATCAAATCTTATATTTGTAGTCACTTAACAACTCTAACCACCGTTGTTGTCTCATGTTCAGCTCCTTCGGATCGAGAATGTGTTGCAAACTCTTATGCTCAGTGAACACGACACACTTCGTACCATACAGATAGTGTCTCCACATCTTTAAGGCAAACACTACTACACCAAGCTCTAGGTCATGTGTAGTATAGTTCTTCTCATGAACCTTGATTTGGCGGGATACGTAAGCTATGACCTTCTCATTTTGCATCAAAACCGCACCCAACCCTTTATGCGAAGCATCGCAGTATACCACGAAGTTCTCACTTCCCTCAGGTAAAGCTAATATCGGCACACTATAAATTTTTTATTTCAACAGCTGAAAAGCAACCTCTGCCTTTTCTCCCCAATCAAACTTCACGCTTTTCTGAGTCAACTTCATCATAGGCCTAGCGATTTTTGAGAAACCTTTGATAAATCATCGGTAGTAACCGGCCAAACCTAAAAATTAATGAATCTCGGTTGGTGTCTCGGGTGACGCCCAATCCTTGATGGACTCAATCTTAGCCGGATCAACGTGAATGCCTTCACTATCAATCACGTGACCAAGAAATTATACATTTGACAGCCAAGACTCACACTTTGAAAATTTGGCGTACAACTCATCCTTCTTAAGTAACCTCAGAATTAACTTAAGGTGCCCTTCATGCTCCTTTTTGCTATTGGAGTAGATCAAAATATCATAGATGAACACAATCACGAATCTATCTAGGTACGGTTTGCACACCCGATTCATCAAATCCATGAATACTGCTTGTGCGTTAGTCAAGCCAAACGGCATTACTTGGAACTCGTAGTGACCATAGCGAGTCCTAAATGTTGTCTTTGCAATGTCTTCCTCACGAACTCTGAGTTGGTGATAACTAGATCTCAGGTCGATCTTAGAGCAGACTCTTAACCCTTGAAGTTGATCAAACAAGTTGTCAATTCTCAGAAGTGGGTATCGGTTCTTCACAGTAAGTTTGTTTAGTTCACGGTAGTCGATACACATCCAAAAAGATCTATCATTCTTTTTGACAAACAAAATCGGAGCTCCCTAGGGTGAGGAACTGGGTCTTATAAATCCATTTTCAAAAAGTTCTTACAACTGAGTGGATAACTCTTGCCATTTTCGGGTGGTGCTATCGCATCGGGGCTTCGTGATACGGATGCAAGCCAGGGACTAAGGCGATTTGAAATTCAACTTGTCGAGCAGGTGGTAGTCCAGGCAAGTCTTCTGGAAAGACTTCCGAAAATTCCCGTACAAATGGCACGTCCTCAAGTCGCTTCTCCTCCGACTTGTCCTCAGTCTTCTTGGATGTAACTTGCGCTAGATAAACTTGACATCCCTTCTGTATATACTTATGGGTCTTCGTACACGATATGGTGTTCAGCCTCGACTTACTTCCGCCGTCACAATCATCACCTCGAATTATCAACACTTCATCTCCATAAGGGATACGGACGACCTTCTCGTCATAAACGATCAACGCGTGGTACTTCGCCAACCAATCCATACCGATGATGACATCAAAACTACCAAGTTTTATGGGAATTAGATCTATGTCGAATGAATGACCTAATAATCCTAGTGTACAACCTTTAAGGACGACAATTGTTTCTGAAATCCTTCCATTGGCAAGTTCTATGACATAACTAGTGTCTAAATTGGATGGTGCAACATCAAGTAAAGCACTAAAGGTAGACGATACAAAACTCCTATCGGCACCCGAATTGAATAACATAGAAGCATAACTGTTATTGAGAAGGAACGTACCCGTGACGACGTTGGAATCAGGGTTTGCTCCTCCTCCACCAATGTCATAAGCCCTTATTGTAGCTTTGTTACCTCCAGTCTGGTTTTCAGTCTTGTTTCCACGGTTTAGATTCCTCAACTTAGGACAATCTTTCCTAAAATGTCCCGGCCTTCCACACTCATAACAAACAATACCCGGCTGATTCCCAACTAGGGCTCTCTGGGTGTTTGGAGTAACAGTAACCTTACAATCCCTAGTCATATGACCGACTCTCTTACAGTTTCCACGTCTCACAATACACGGTCCTGCATGGTGCAACCTGCACTTGTTGCAGTAGGGAAGAGATCTAACATACCCCTTTTTCTTATTGTTCCCAGCCGTGTAAGTTCTTGCCACATTCTGGCCTCTAACATTTTGCCGCTTAAAAACTAGTCGCTGCCCACGAGTGTCCCTCGGGTTGTTCTCCAACATTCTCTTGTTTTTAGCACTTCTAGCATACCCCTTCAGCTTTTGATCCATTAAGTTGTTGGCAATGCGAATTGCATCTTGAAGTTTAGTGGGTTCAGCAGCGATTACATTCCCCTGAATATTGTCAGACAAACCTCTAACGAATCTCTCAACTTTGTCCTCCTCATTTGGGACCATTATAGTACACAATAACACCAATTCTTGAAATCTTCTGGTATAAGCAGTCAAGTCATTTCTTTTCACGGCCAAGTTCCATAACTCGGTTTCCATCTTCTGGATCTCGTTTCTTAGACAGTATACCTCTGTCATCAACTTCATAAGCTCTGCCCAACTCATGGCATAGGCGGCCTCAATCCTAATTGTTCTCTTATGGGAGTTCTACCAAGTTAGAGCACTGTTTAGTAGCGTGCACGTAACATACTTCACTTGGTACTTCTCCGGACAGTTGCTAATGTGGAACATCGTTTCCATCTTCTCGAACCAACGAGTTAACCCAACAACTCTTTCCGTCTCATTAAAGCTAAGGGGCTGGCACTTCAGGAAATCTTGATATGTGCACTCTCGAGCATGCATAAATCCTCCGAACTTATAGCCATTTCCTCCTCCGTTTCCATTTCCTCCATTTACATTTCCTCCATTTCCATTTCCTCTATTTCCATTTACTTCTTCCTATTTACCCCCACCTCCTATAAGGGGTTCAAGGTTTCTGGTGGCATCGCGAGCTCCCAACGCTCTTGCCAATTGGCGGTCAATTTGTTCGTTAATTCCTTCACGTGTCCTTGATGCTCCAAATCAGGTGTTAGGCACTGTCCTACAACATAACAATACACAACACGATAAAATTTCACGGTGATACGAGATTGTTGACGGGGTTCGAATAAAATAACAAGTCTCATTATACAGAAATACATGATCACAATAACTTCATGATAATGCCACAATTTAGTAATAATATAGCATGCAAAAGGCAAAAGGAAATATATCATTAAGTCGAGAATATCGAACATAGAATAGTTATCATTAGATTTCATATCATCAATACTAATGGTTACAACATGGTTTCAAAATATAGGATTTACAAATCCCTAATAACTAGCTACTACTAGGTGCTACGGGTCAACACTAGGATACTCAAAAAATAATCTAAGAACGGTAGCCCAAATGCCGCCTGGAACAAGCCTCAAGCCTAGCAATCCTTATGCGATCATAAAATCTGAAACGCCGAGTCTATTTCATCTCCCTCTGAACATGCAACTCCCTACGCTGAGACCGGGTAACTCTCTTACTTACAACATCCATCATGACTCTAAGTCTCATATTATCCCGCTTCAGCTCTCTGATCCTCTCCAACATATCAGCACTCTGCTGTCCTGTCGCTACGATCTTATGTCCCTGATCCCTTTGGACACTCTCAATAGCCTAAACACGGTGAACTGGAATCTCCTCAGTGTGATCATGAAACCTCTGAACCAGATCTTCCAATGTCTCATACGTGACCTCTACAACTCCTTCCTCTTGAGCAAGCTCAGGGATATCATCAGCTATCACTGGGTGAGTAAGACTATCAACTCTAACCTCAACCGGGCTTCTCACACCCATCTCGATCTCCTCTCGATCAACAGCCTCAACTACAACTCTAGCATCAATCCCTCTAACTCAAAGAGCATCCGCATAAGCGATACACTCGTCAATCTCTGCCTGAATCTCAGGGTTAATATCAATCCCATCACTCCTTTCAACATCATCATCCATCTCTAAATCAGCCCCTCTATACCTAGACGGCTCAAAACCCTCCGCCAAACTAACCTCTAAATCCGTTGCTAACTCAGGACTCCTAATCCTCTTAGGTGATGGTAAAAGATCAACACGCGTATAAGACAATGCTCCAGGTATAAGTGAAGATAACGGTACAAATGCAGCAAGGGATCTACTCCTCTTGCGAGAAAGACTCGCAGAAGAAGAATCATGAGATGGTCAATCAGAAATAGCAGCAGATGAACGAGGAATACTCGGTACCAATGAACATAAATGATGACTAGGTCGCATACCCGATGATAGTGCTAGTAATGAATGATCAGATGAAGAATTAGATAGGTCATTTAAAGAAGGATCCGATGAAGTCTCTGATGATGAACTCGATGATGAACTCAATGATGAACTCGATGACGAATCTCTCGAAGAATCATCTGAAGCAAAATGGTCTGAAGAAGAGTAGTCAACTGAATGTCTTACAGCAAGACGATGAGTAGGTAACGGTCTAACCCTCTTCCTCACAGTCATCATGTGTACCGGCCCATTAAGATGGTAGTGGTACGGTCGACCATGAGGAATAGGCTAACCAAGTGCAAGAATCATGACTCGACGACGAAATGCACCAGGTGCTACAGGTGTACTCGGGGTAGAAAGGGTCATCTCAGTAAATGGCGTACCATGGGTGGGTGATGGTGGTGTATCAGGTGTGTCACTGTCTGAAGAATTATCAGTTGACAATAAGAATAGTGAAATAGTTGGTAGTGGTAGTATATGATCTGATGGCGGATCCTCAGATGGATCAGACTCCGTATCAGATGCGGGTGAATAATCAGGTGATGCGGGTGTATAGTCAGGTGATGTGGGTGTCAATGCGTTATCAATATGAGTAGAAGGTGGAATCACGAAAGGTGTAGTGTCAGGAATAGTGGTAGGGATAGTACCAAACAAGATAACTCGTCCAGTAGATGTCCCCACACTCTCCTCCGACGAATCTAATAAAACTAAGATAACAGAGATAGCCATGACCTGCACAAGCAAACGTTTATATAAATATCCTTTATACTAACCATGCATGATGCGGGAAAAGAATGATCAAATGGGTAAATAAACGAATGAATGAATGAATAAACCATTGAATGCAGTACCTCAAAAAGAATGCAATATAATTATAGTAGTATTAGTTATACTTAGTATTTAATTACATAGTACATATACATATTACGTATATGTAAAATCACGTAAGTCACATATAATCACGTAGGATCACATACTGGTTATAGACCAGATCTAGTTATACTACATGGTTTTCTATAACCTTGGCTCTTGATACCAATCTGTCACACCCCCAAATAGGGACCCGTCCGATTTAGCATCCGGGGGCGTGACGTCACTGAATATCTCAAGTACAAAGCATAAAAAACGACCTCTATCGTTTTAAAAATAAACACCGTAGCATAAATTTAAAATATTAATAAGTTTACATCGATCAAATTTAAAAGATTCAAGAGTTAAAATGCGGAAGCTTTGTTAGCCTTAATTTTATATAAGTCGAACAAGAATGTTATCGGTCTTATTAGTCGTAATTAGTCTTGTTAAGTAATAGGCTAGTCGGGTTCAACGGGCTTGGATTGTAATCTAATATTGTCAATGTTTCGGGCTCAAAGCCCAAGAAAAGCCAAGCCCGGCCCAAGTTAGAAAGCCCACATGCCACTCATGGCTCAAGGGTATAAATAGAACCCTCTCCACACATGGAGAGGGTGTTGGTTACCATTTGCATAGTTTGTGTGTGTGTGTAATCTTCCACCTCTCTAGTTTTCTCTCTAATAAATCATCCAACTTTTCTTTCTATCTTTCTACTTTTTTGCTTATTGGTATAGCTTATTGTTGTGAAATGGATTAAGCTTTTGGGATAACATTTGGTATCAATCGCCACGGGGTGGGGTTAGTGATAAGTTGTGGTATTTGGTTGAGCTTATTAGGTTCGGCTTAGTTAGTTTATTTGTTTTCTCTACTTGGCATTTTTTTTTTGCTAATTTTGATAACAGTCTTTTAAAACGATGTATTAAAGTTTACTTGGAAATGTTTTGACCCCATTTATTAAAACGATGTATTAACAGTTTTTTTTGGTCACGTGGGACTTAGGCTAACAGTGGAAACATGTTTCCTCATTTGTTTTAAAAGTTTGATTATCTTCTTCTTTCATAGTTTTTTTTTCTTTTTTCTTTCGTGACTTCTTTGTGGTCTAAACAGTTTTTCCTTTAGTTCAAGCTTTTTATTAGCTTATTATAGCTTAATCTTTCGTGGCTTATTTGTGTTACAAGCTTTCGGTTAGCTTATTTCAAGTGTAGTAAGGACGAACCGATCTAGTTAAAGTTTCACAGGACCGAACGAGCAACAGTTTAGAAAGATCGAACGAGCAACATTCAAGATTGGATCGAACGAGTGTAAGATTGCAAGGATCGAACGAGTGACATCGAACGAGTGACATCGAACTAGTGAAACCATCGAACTAGTGAGACCATCGAACTAGTGAAACCATCGAACTAACGAGGATCGAACGAGTGAAAAAACTCAAGGATCGAACGAGTGAAACAACTCAAGGACCGAACGAGGAGAATCTTTGTAGGACCGAACGAGCTCTTTTCTATAGGACCGAACGAGTGATAATCGACTTGGACCGAACGAGTACTCGTTTAAGTGTTTTCGGTTTTCGGTTTCGAGTGTCGGTAATCTACGGGACTTATAACGTATACCGTTGTGTCCGTGTCGTCGTTTCGATCATCGTGGTATATTCGGTTTTCACCGACGATTACCGTATCACTCCGCGAGATCAATAATACAAAACGTATTATATCTTTTTTCATTTAGTCGTAACTTGCTCATCCGACACCCGTTTTTAGTGATTCAAATTGCTATATTCACGTCATAGTGTCTTCTACAAGATACACTACTGCCCTGACCCTCAAACCTAGCCTAGAGTGGTCATGGTTAGTCTCAATGTTACCCATTTTCAATTTTTATCATTTTTCCACATCCTTTGATTTTAATAATTAAGCTACGAGATTATTAACAGTATGGACAAGGTTTGAACATAACTCATAGGTGACCTATAATGAAGTTTAGTAACAAGGTCTTAATTGAAAAATCCATTTTAAGTTGGTTTTTATAAAAAAAAGTGCATACATCAGAATAGTTGCATCTTTTCATTCTTGTTTTTAAGTATTAACATGGCATGAGTGATATAAGATGGATTCTATATATGTGAAGATGTATAAGTAATTATGAATACCGGTGTGGGTATATGGCTTACATGAAGATGAGATGATAAGTGAAATATAAACCCGAAAATCTAACTATGAAAATCCTAGCGTTATCAATACCTAAGCTTCCAAAAAAACTAATACCCAAAACCTTGCACCCACAATCTTTGTTGCTTGCTATATTAATGGATAGAGAAGAGAGAGAAAAGTACTTGTGTTTTGTGCCCTGAAGTAGCACCCCAATGTTACCATTCCGCTGCGTTGTCATGATTTTTGGGGGTGTTACATTCCCCCTTTTGTTCGGGATTCGGGCCTTCGTTTTCTAGTTTAATTTCGTAATTTCTAGGTTTTTCTTAAACGTTTTAGTCCGTTATTATCTAATTTGACTTTTTTAACTTCCCAAACTCATTCCTTCCTTCAAACTCAAATCTTCGATCGTATCGATTTACCATTCCAGCCTCGTTGGGGATTTACGACCCGGGAAAGCTCTATACTACTTCTCGGTATCATTGATTGTTGGTTTTTACACTTCTTTATATATTTTATATTTTATTATATATTATATATATTTACGGTGTGAACCCAGCCAGTCACCGTGGTACCTATTATTTTATGGGTCCATTATGGTTAGCAAATATGGTGCCCAAGTTAATCATTCTTGGGTCTTGTAGTAAAGCACATAGTTTATGTAGGTCATACCTTAAGAACCAGACCAACGATTGTTTTGAAAATCATGGGCGTTTTGAAAGTTAGGTCCAACGCTCCAAGGTGTTTTTAGCCTTTGATTTGGGTAGGAGTTTCTTCTCCTTAAGAAGGTGCTAGGTTGGTGATATGTGTCACACCCCCAAATAGGGTCCCGTCCGATTTAGTGTCCGGGGGAGTGACGTCACTGAATATCTCAAGTACAAAGCATAAAAAACAACCTCTAAGGATACGTTTAAAAATAAACACCGTTGCATAAATTCAAAATATTAATAAGTTTTACATTGATCAAAGTTAAAAGATTCAAAAGTTAAAATGTGGAAGCTTAAATAAGTTCAACAACTGTATTTGAAGACATAGATAAATTTCTAGTAAACCGGTCCGGGCAAATAGACTTCACATAAGTCAAGCAACAACATCCATGCTAAGCACCTGAGAAAAACATGCTTAAAACGTCAACATAAAGTTGGTGAATTCATAGGTTTAGTTCAAATGTACTTAATGTGGACCACAAGTTTATCAAAACGTATGCGACAGTTATAGGAGACACAACTTCACATAAAGAGGCATTTACGTTGCACTAAGCTCATGACACCAAAGCTAATACTGAAAGATATCATGTACACTGCTATATAAGGCTTGCCCTTCAGACGTCTGACCAAAGACCACCTAACTAGTTTCGACATGACATATATCCGTTAGTTCTTGGCAAACTCGAACTAGTAAGTGCTTCTTACTCGGATATGGATAATTAGTCCCAATAGATCTATTTATTCACTCGCGCTCACTTAACCAGCCAGTCGGTTAAAGGTGATTAGCAGTTCATGACAATTCGAGAAATAGTGGTCTAATCGCTACTTATGCAACACGTAAACGGGGAATTTCTCACGTATAGTACTTGTGTCCAATTTTAAAAGCAAACAATGTTTCTCACCCCAAGTTATAAAATATTTATTCAAAACGAGTAAAAGTGGGGCTATGAACTCACCATGATTGGTGAATTAAAGTAGTGAATAGTCTAGAAATAAAATCACTCGGTAACGAACGACGGTTCGCAAAGACAACCTATGAAATGAAGATTTGGTTTAATATCGGAGTAGTGTAGAATTGCGGATAATGCATAAGTATATACTAGCGTACTTTTGTTAATATATTTCCAAAAATTAATGTTTGTGATCGTATAGAAATGAAAATGTTTTCGTAAGTAAAATGAATAATAATAGTATATATATATATTAATATTATGTATATATATAAATATAAATAAAAATATATTGTTCGACGTCTTACTAAATTCCCGTATATCTAGTTTTATCACGTGCGTTTTCTAGTATTTTCTAAGTATAAATAATTTATAAAAATTTCGGCATGACCCGTTCGTATTTACACGTTTTCCAAAGTCGTAGACTTTATTTATAAATCATTTTCAAATCACTTTCAATCTACATTTCACAATTACCACTATGCATCATCAAATCTCTTTTTAATATTTAGTCAAAAGACCATTTGGACCCTTATTGGACTTTTAGACCCAATAAGCATAATTTTATTATTCGTAACGTCTAACGTTCAAAATAAGTTAAACGTATAGCGTCTAAGTCGTGCACTATTAAATAAGCTATTTATGAACTTATTCAATAAGCTACACCATAGTTTTATGCCTTGGTGTATTGTATTCATGTTGGGCCTTGGCCCGTTAAGTCAAAAATGTAGTTTTACTTATCCATATAGTCCGATAAGCAAAACGTTTAAATATTAAACACGAGACTTAATAATAAGCTATCAATAAGCTTACAATAAGCCAAGACAAAGACCCATTAAGCCGACCGTGGGCCTTAAGTTACGGTTTGGGCTTGTGTGTTGGGCCGAAATCTTATAAGCTCACATGGACCCATTTATTAAGCCCGTTAAGCCAATAAGCATCGAACAAGTCCTCGGTTCATCAATAAGCTACAATAAGCTCTCGATAAGGCCAAGTAAAATAAGCCGAACCACTTAAGCTCAAGAATAAGCTTGTGATGTTGGGCTTTTGGTGTGAGACGCGGCTAAAAGCCCAAATAAGCTATACTCGACTTATTTATTAAGCCGAATAAGTTTACTGTTTTGTTCTTGCAAAAATAAGCCAACTAATATAAACTAAACACAATAAACTATAATATTATTTTTCTTTTGTTTCCTAGCTGGGCCAAGCCAAACAATAAGCACATTAAGCTCAAATAAGCACTTTCATGACTTATTTATAAGTCGAACCAAATAATAAGCTAATAGTACGTATTTTTATTATATAAAAATAACCATGATCACAAAACTATATTTTCCTTGTTATTCTTTTATTATTTTCGAGCAATATGTATAACTTTTTAAGGTTTACGTAGTTTCAAAATCTTTATTTTTGCGAAACGAGTTGTACAACTAGTATGTATGCATTAAGATGATCATAAAAGTACAAGTTTTAAAAAGATTAAGAGACTTACAAAAAGAGGTGATTTAGAAGGATGATTTATGACTAGAAACAACCCAAACGTTGTTTATAATTAACCCGAATACAAAAAGTATTAACCACGAACAATATCTTCAAAGGTTTTTGATCAATATTGGAAAATTTATGAATTTATGTGTGTGTCTGAGGTGGTTCGAACAAGAGAGCAAAAAAAGAAGAGAGAAAACTCAAAGTTTGTGTGTGTGAAGTAATGAGAAGAGAGTGAGATGAGAATGATATGTATAGACAAAAGTTTTTAACACATAATGTGTGTGTGTGTGATGTATGCGTCGGCTAGGAGACAAAGCACAAGAGGGGACCAATTGATCTACCAATGGGACTTATGGTGGACAAAAACTAGTCACATGGTGGCAAATGTGTCTCATTTGATTTCAAAATTCAAAATGGTATCCCAAGTGTGTGTGCTTGTGGTTTGGACGCATACTAGCCAAGGAGGGGGGGACCAATTTGGTCTCCTTAATTCAAGGATCATAGTTGAAGCTTTGATTTAATTTCCAAGGTTTTCATGCACAAGTAAACGTTATTAATTAAATCGATCACGCAAGTAACGAAAATGAATAACGGCTTCACGAAAATTACTAAAAATTTAAATATCAATTAAAAATGTAAAAATGCGTCTAATGACGAAAGACTACAACGATTGGATGCACGGATCACTTCCAGCAATGAATCTTAAATAATGACGGGACGACTTCCCGGTTAAACGTAAAAGTTAACCGAAACTTTAAAAATTCAAATTATCGAACGGAAACGGCTAAATTATTGATCGGAAATTTACGGGGTGTCACATGAATAAAGTAAAGTAAATGAGTATATTATAAGAATAACCTATGTAAGGTTTATAAGCGAAAAGTTAAGCGAACTAAAATGATGCTTTGATATAGAAAATTGAATAAGTTGTCAAGGGTTGACAAGAGAATGATAAATGAAATGTGAAAACATATATGTATATGTAATACATGAGAATGACAAGTATCATTCGGATCTTGTGTAATATAAAGAAAGATGATAAAGTATGAGCTAGAATTACGTAAGGCAATAAAAATGAAAATGAAAGAGTATATGATTAGAAAGGTATGTAGATGTCGAAAAGGATAAACAACGATAAATTAAACATAGTTTAGGTCCAATGCTCGGTAACGGTTAGTGATACCACAAGGGTATCGGTAATGGGCAAATCCCTACGGGGAGAAAGCCAAACGATGAAACCAACACAAGCTTGGTGATACCACAAGGGTATCGATAATGGGCGAATCCCTACGGGGAAAAAGCCAAATTTCCTCCAGGAAAAAAAGTTAGGGAGATTGGATCCAAGACTATAAAAGATGTCGTTGAAAATAAATAAGTTATTATTATGAGATTTAAGTATGTTCGAGTGTTATGTCAGAAGTGTGTAAGTAGGATGATTCACGGTCTCCTTATTTGAATGGATTGGGACGACTTTTCATCTAAATAAAGAAATTGTGAATCACCGAACCATAAGTTTATATTTTTTTATTTGCATTGATTGGGACGCTTTTCAATGTAAATAAAGAAGTATAGATAAGTAGGCTTGTGTGTTCTCGGCATAGCATGCGAGGAATTAAGGAAGTAGAAACTAGAAGTCTAAAATTAGTGGAACGTCGTAGGAAATAAGATAGGTGAAATAAGAAATTGAGTATGACTTTTACTAAAGAGCTTAGGAGAAAGTTAAGTTTTAGATGCTAGGATTATAAGTTGAAGGATATAAGTTTAAATTGATAAAGCCAAAAGTATTGAGTTTTCTCAAGTGACTTTTAGTCCTTGATGAAGATTAACTAAAAGGGAAGTAACGAAAGTAAAGTGTTATAATAGAAACGATAAAAGGAATGCCAAAATGATTATGATAAATAAGAAAGTATATATTAATGTTGGCTTATGATAAGTTAAGATAATGCAATTTCTAAAGTGACATGTAGTTCTTGAAAAAAAATTAGAAAAGAATGAATGAGAACGTAATGATATGGAGAAAAATTTACTAAAATGATAGAATCGGAAATGGTAATCGTCACCTAGATGACGCTTGTCATTAGCAAAATGTGTAAGTATGATAAAATTGAGCAAGGAGTAGAACGGGTTAAGAGTAATTAGAAGTATGATAGCATGGCTAGAGTTGCAAAACCATACAGGTTGATGCAACTAATTGAGTTTATGTTTGAGATTGCTAAGATGAAATGTGGGGTCAAGTGTGACCAAGTTTTGGTTAATATTAGACGAAAATATTTCGGGAACGAAATCTAAATAAGGGGGATATATTTGTAACACCTATAAACCGGCTTTTAGGTATTTTATTATGATAATGCCATAGAATGAGTTTAACTATGACTTTTATAGGTTTGAAGACATTACGTGATTGGCTAGTCAAACCCGTTAGTTAAACTATAAGTATTAATAATATGTAAATGGTTTTAGAAAATATGATGTGTCACAATTATGAGAAAATAGGACTTGAAGGACTAAATGTGGCAATTAGGCAAACATTCAACTAACTAAATATATCATAGGAAAATCCCAGGCTTTCTAGATTTCTCCATATTGTCCTTGTATGGTGTTGGTGAGGGACGAACCAAGACAAGAAAGAAAAGAGGGAAAGATCAAGATTTCAAAGTGATTAAGGTTTCAATTCAAGGCCTAAGCCCTAATAATGATCCTCCCCAAGAAAGTAATCTATAATTTATGATTTGATGGCAATTTTAAAAATTAGGGTTCTTAAGGAAAATTGAGGGTTTTGGGTAAAGATGGTTTTAAAGTAAAGATATGGTATTATAGTAATCATGGGTCAAATGACATTGAATAAAATTAGCAATTTAGGGGTTTTCATCATATGATAAAGATATGATCATATGATGATTAGAAGTAGTAATGGGTAAGAATAATGGGTTGTGTAAACCTTTGATAATATTATGTTTATGTAATGATAGGTATCTGTAAGGATTATTGAGTAGGAAATCAAGGATTGATGTTGATGGTGTTCTTGATGTTATTAGCTTGGATTCAAGGTAAGTAACCATGTATTAACATGTTATAATAATTGAATGATCATTTGTTATGTATGGCAATTTGTTAAGTGTTAAGACTTTAAGTGTATGGACTCAAGAGGGATGAAGGTGAAGATGGAATTAGGCTAGCTAAGTCCTAGTTAATGCGGTTCTTGGTTTAGTCATAAGACTAATTAAAGTATGTATGAGATTTATGATTATGATGTGTTAATATGTTAGTTTTATTATGATGCTTGTATGTAAAGAGATTGTGGATGACTAAATGGTTAGCCAATATGTATGTGTATGCTTTTGATCATGTCATGTATGATAACGTGTTATTGCGAGTTACTTACTAAGTGAAAGCTTACGTGTTTAAGTTGCAATGTTTTGTAGGTTCCATGTGAAGAAAGTAAGGCCTTAGAATAAGGCATATAACTTGAGAGATTGGAAATTCGGACGCACTTAGTGAATGCGTATGAAGTAAGTGTTAGATGCCGAGCTCGTGTCAAGGTTGAACCCCCCAAGTGTCATAAGTGAATTTGTAAATGTATTTGTAATGTGTTAAAGTCCAGGTCTTTATAAAGGAACAATGGTTATGTATGTCAATAGAGTGTTGTATGAAAATGAGGTTTGGCAAACCCCGTAAGGTAAATGCTTTTGGGTCATTTAGACCACAAACGATTATGGAAATGATGTATTATGTTATGATAATTATTTATGGAAGTTTTGGTATTAAGTCGAGTTATACAAGTTGTTTTCCAGAAATGGGTCAAAAGTGCACAAAAGGAGTGTGCAGAAAAATAGGTGTTTGGGACAAGGTCCATTTTAACTCATTTTGGGTCTAACGGGTCAAGAACTTTGGGAAACAATGTATATGGTATATTTATAGTTTAATGTGGTGTACATGTGTTTAAATATAGATCTAAAGTGTTGATTTCATTTTAAAATGGGTTATGGGTCGTTTTGAGAAATTAGTGCATTGAAGGGTTTTTAGTGCACAAGAAGGGTAAGTGTGCACAAGATTGGTCTTTTAGTGCACAAGAAGGGTAATTGTGTGCACAAGAGGGTCCTTGTGTGCACTAGATGGGCCTTGCATGAAAATAGTGCACAACAGGGATCTTTTAGTGCACAAAAGTGTTTGTCAGATTTGGGTCATTTTCGTTATTTTGTATAAAACAAACCATAAAGAGTTAGAAGTCGTGCCTTATACTGTTGAAAGGTATTCGTGTCTACTTTATGTTAAAAATGTTTTCAAGGGCCGTTTCATAATAGATTTTGGTCAGTTTATTCAAGAGTGACATAAGGTCATTAAAGGTCATGCATTTTAGTAAAAGTTTTATTTTTTGATCAAATATAGAGTCGGAAAAGGGGCGTTTCATTAACCGCACCACACCATCACTTATGACTTAAATAATTAATGTGAGTTTTTGCGATTTTTGTTTTACAATGGTTTTTCGATTATAACAATGCACATATTTAATGTAAACAAACACATAACTTGTGACTTATAAGAATATTGATGATAATAAAGGTGCTTACGGTTCGAAAACCGAACCGAAACCGACTTTGGCCAAAACATCGAACCGAAGACCGGACCGAAATGGTCCAATCCGGTCCAACAAGGCATAATTGCCGGGTTTTTTGTAAGACCGGTTAACAAGGCTAATTGCCGGGTTTTTTGTAACAGACCCGGGACAGAGACGTACGATCCGAAAATAAAGAAAAGGATGGATCGAGGACCGGACCGAAATAAGTTCGGTCCGGTCCGGTTGGTCCGGTTCTGGCCGGTTTCTCGGGCCGGTCGGGCCCGCGGTCCGTTTTGCTCACTCGTTTTTCGGTTTTGAATAATCAATGTGCGATGCGGTGCTGATTTTGTGCTTTGGTTTTATGGTAAAACCGCAACCGCACCGCATATTATTGTTTTTCTTTTTTCTTAAAATCTATCTATCCATATTTGCCGTGGTGCGGTTTTTGTGGTTGGTTTTTTTTTTCCTTTCGGGTTGTAGCTCGCATTATGCTGCACCCACTCAACAGAGTGGTCTAAAAAATTTAATTTCGCCGCACTCGCTTTACGTTTCTCCAAATCACTACACTATATATCCTCTCTTGGATAACAAAACCCTAGCGTTACATAGTCGATTCATTCATCAAAGGTATAGTTAATTATTAATCACCCCACTTATTCAGAAACTCTACTTATTACTTGTTGAATTTCGTTTTTATGATTGAAATATGGAGGATCGAATAATGGTTGCATTATATTGTTTAGTTTTAGGAAGATATGAGCAGCTTGTGTTTGTTTGTGTAGAGATCATGTTTCTTTCAAGCAGTTGTTGAGATATTGAAACAAAACTTGAATACAAGGTGTTCGATGAAATGCCAACTCAAAAAATGAATGAGATTTGTTTTACAATGTTTCCGTTATAATCAGTATCAAACAAACCATCTCTACAACCATTGCTATAAACCGTGCAGTTTGGGTGTCGATTATGAATGAGATTTGTCAATAGGGATGTTTATCAAACGCAAAATTGGTTCAACGGGTTGTGTGTTTTACTAACACGTGACACATAAGCATCGTCCGCTCACTTATAACATAACTTAGGAAGTTTAACAATATAAATGATTCTAGGGCGTAATTTTTCTTAAATTGTAGTAGTCCACTAAATACTAGTTTATATTATCATTCCATTCCATTTGCATTTTGTTTTAAGGTGGTATTTGGGGATGTTTGTTTAAGCTTATATGTGCGCTTATGACCTTATTTGATTTCGGCTTATGGGCTTATATAAGCAGCTTATATCTTAATAAGCTTATATAAGCCAATAACTCTCAGTAAGCTCATAAGCCCACATATAAGCTTAAACAAACACCCCCAAATATTTGGTGCTTTATAGGCGGTGTTTGGGATTGCTTGTTTAAAACTGATTACTACTATATGATTATGGATTTCTCAAATAACAAGTTACATCAGCTTATTCACTTATGAAATATTTAGATCAAAACTCCTCTTATGTATTAAAACGGAATACGCGGGTAAACATATTTACAAAACACCCCCTACAAATATGAACATTTAGGCGCAACCTTAAGGCCCATGTATTTGATTTAGCTATCTCGTCTGCCATATATAGTGGTCTGTACTCTGTAGTGGTTATTCATCATGTTTCTATTCTTCGTTTTTGTATAGAACATGAGATTAGAATCATAACGGCTTTTATCTTCTTATATTAGAATATAATTCAGTTTTCACGTTTTGATCACATATATCCGTGGTTTCTAACATTTAGTATCTCGTTTTGTATGGCAGTTGGTATAGCGGAACAATCAGTCTAGTTGGTCAAATAGTTATGAAAGGAGTAGACCGGTTGAACGAGTTAAAGGATGAAATGTTAGTTGATAATATAATTTCTCGTTTGGACTGCACTACCAAAGAGGTGATCAAAACAACTACTACTATCTCTAAACGATGGAAAAACCTCTGGACTTCACTCCCTCATCTCATTTTCTCAGATGAGGATGATGTCACAGATTTAGTAGGTGGAGAACCTAATCTCCATGGGTACATCCTACAAATCTCACCCTTAAAAAATTCAAACTTGATATCAATTTCAGTAGTCGGGTTAATTCTGATTTTAAATTGCGAGCAAATAGTTGGATTAGGTATGCTATTAGTCGTAAAGCTGAAGATGTTGATTTGTGGTTATGGGATGAAGGAGTAGGAGTAGAGTTTAGCTACGATGATGAGGTGTTTTTCGACAATTTGTGTTTTAACCGTGTGAAGTTGACATGGGGTGTGCTTAATCCTCCTAATGGTGCGATTAGTTGGGGAAGACTTGATTGTTTGATTTTATCTTGTGTTACTCTCGATGAAGATATGATTGAGAAGATATTATCCGGAAGTCCTTGCTTGGAATCTTTGGAGTTGAAAATGGTTATAGGAGGATAGATATTACTTCAAAGAGTGTTAAGGAGTTGGTGTTCTCTGGATACAACTCTCATCATGAGTATTATACAGACGATGTGGCTTATATAGATTGTGTCAAAATCAATGCTCCTTATATACCGTCTCTAACTATAGAAGGTGAGCTGGTTTTACGGGAGCTTGTGTTGCTTAACGTGTCTTCTTTAGTCGAAGCTGACTTAGATTATTCGGTCAATTGGAGAGAATCTGAGATATTCGACGAAGAAGTATTTAGAGGACTTTTAGAAAGCCTTGGCCATGTGGAGAATATTGCATATGGGGATCACTGTTTGGAGGTAATATTACTTATGCAAGTTTTTTTTTTCTTTTTTCATATAGTCTGGTTTTTTGTTTGTGTGTAAAATTATACACGTTGTACTGCTGTAATAATGTTTACTTTTGCATTGATAGCTTCTCTCTCGTTTGGAAGCTAGTAGTGATACATCTGATGACAATCAAGTTGAAAATGGAGATCGCGAGGAACAAATTGCTTAAAGTGACAGTTGATGCTTGCTAAATTGACACTCCATCGAGCATCTCCAATAGCCGAAATAGAACTATGCTTTTTTGGTATATTTCAAACTTTTGTTAACTGGCTAATCTTGTGGTTTGTGAAATGACTCAATAACAAAAAGAAATGTAACAATGGATTTTGAAAGTGGAAAGATTTTGTTGCATTCTGTGTTTTTGTTAGTTTCCTAGTTATACACATTGTTGACAGTAATAGATCATTAAAATGGCATCATGTAAGCTTGCCTTATTATATTGCTATTGGCACTATTGCTATGATTGAATCTTTATTATATTGCATAATATGCTTGCTTCATGGATCATATCTCTGTTATACATGGACAAGAAAGTGTTGCGGTACCTTATGAACTGTGGAGTTATTATATAATTTGTTTTCTCTTAGTTGTGTTTGTAAATAAAAAGTTAATATCGTGGAGCTTTTGCATCAGGACTGATATTGGTTATTTGGTCACTCTTTGGGGATAATTTTTCTTTTATGTACCCATGAACGCTTTCTGATCATACTTGTATTTTTTATTTTTTTGGTTTCTATGAATGTTTATATCTGTCAAGTGGTTACAAGTAGCTTGAAAGGGCTTACTCTGCCCCACCTCTGTGCTCTTGAGAAAATGAATTACTATTCATATAGTGTATAATGTAGCATCTCAGCATTATGTGTGCTATAACAAATCATCTCTGTATGGTTATGCTTATCAAATTTTGGATTTTTTTGAAAAAATGTCAATCGTCATTGTATCCCTTCATGATAATTTGGTAAGTATAAGTTCCACATATGCATTAAATAAATAGTACCACTTATGCTGTTCACTGTGCTTGTACAGTTCAGTTAAACGGCTTTTTGTTTAAGGTAGTAACTTACAAAGATCATTAGTTGAATATCGGTTAAGAGGTTGGTGACCATGGGCTAGCAATCAGTTTTATACATAGTAACAGAGATAGTTAATACTTGTTTGTTAATTGCATGATTAGTTGTACATATGATTGTCATTGAGTTAACACATCTGGGCATTTGTTGTAATTGCAAGACTCTTACAAGAAAACAAACATCATGTTCTGATTGTTAATATGTTGTTGTGTTTGAGATTTTGAACTGCATCTTTCATACTTCATTTTCATTCCATTCCCACTTTCCCCGACACGTCTGATTATAGATGAGCTTTTACACAAGAGATTGCTGGTAAGCATACAGTTCCACTATGAATGTCGGATAGGTGTATGTGTACCCCCTTATTCATAGCTGATATCTCAATGTAAGGAAAGGGCATATTTCATGGACTTCGTTCGTTCAGTTATTTCTAGCCACTGGTGTTCTGTTATCTGTAGTAGGAGTTGGTGTTCTTCCGGGGTTAATCCCTCTCGTAGTGTGTGGGCTTCTTAATGTACCATTTGCAGTAGCGCTTCAGAAATGTGAGGTACAATTTTTGAGGGCCCAAGACAAGAGACTGAAGTCCACTTCGGAGATCCTAAACAATATGAAAGAAGATCAAGTTACAGTCATGGTAAGAGAAGTTTAAGGAATTTATGGAGTCTTGTAGAGAAAACGAATTCAAATGGCTTAGTGAGATCTCAGTATCAAAAAGTGTATGGCTCGATTTTGTATTGGATGTAAACGACGATCATTTCTTCAGCTGTGCTTTTCAGTTGTGCATTATTCAAGAGTGCTCTTTCAAATGCTGGCACAATTCTCACGATTTTGGCAACGTTGAGAACAATGTCCGAGCCAGTCATATACTTTCGACAAGCTCTTCCAATTTTGATCCAAACTAAAGTCTCCTTTGATTGAATCAATTGTTTTTCTTTGAGAATGTGCTTAAAAGTGGGGAGATGCTGCAAAATCAGACTACAACATGGTGATTTAAGTTGGGATTCAGAAATACCTCTTCTGACTCAAAGGCACAAATATAGAAGTTAACAAAGGACAGAAATTCGTGATTTGTGGGCCTGTTAGTGCTGGAAGATCGTCACCATTGTATGCTATACTCCAGAAAAAACCAGAACTTCAGGAACTGTGAGTCTGCAAACTTATTCTTTAATTTGGCAATAATATATAAATTTATAAAGTGTGTTGCTATTGCTTATTTGCTTGCACATAGGTGGATGTTTTAGGATCAGTTGCTTATGTCAGTCAAGCTACAGAGTCGATGTTTTGGGATCAGTTGGTTATGTCAGTCAAGCTACAAAGTCGACGTTTTAGATCAGTTGGTTATGTCAGGATCAGTGCCATTTGTAGAGATTGATCATTGACAAGTAATCTGACTACTTAAGGCATCAGATGAAGAGAAATACGATTTGGTACGTGAGGTGTTGTCATGATTACTGGACCAAGTTATTGCTGTTCGGGAAGCTGCTGAAGGTGCTGCTCGTGCTATCATGTCTCAGCTTACTGCACAGGGGGTGAAGCTTGTTCTTCCATCACTTCTAAAGGTTCTTATTTTCTTGAAATCTTTGTTTCGAAAATAGTTTATTGTCTCTATGTTAAGTGAACTGATTCATCATCCTCCACCTCTATTTCTATTATGCTTTATGTGCATTTTATTCTCAGGGTCTTGAAGATAAAGCTTGGCGGACAATGTATGATCTATGGCGTTTTGTGCTCCACAACAACTTTCTCAATGTCTACCCAGGATTGTGCCAAAATTGACGGAGGTAATTTGAAAATAAAGAGAAATTGTGGTTAGTGTGTCAAACTGTATCTTTTGGTACGGGTAGAAATGCCCCAATGTGTTGGCCGATTTAAAAATTATGTCCAAAATGTTAAAACTTTTTTAGGTTTATAGTGTGTCAAATATTTTATTTCAGGAATAAATACGACTTAGTTTTTATGCATCTAAATTATACTTGGGTCATCTTCTTCCTCTTTGACCTATTTGACCCGTTTCTTTATTATTTTTTTCTTTCTGTTTACTCGTATCTGTTTTATGCATCTGTTTCCTATTTGACGTGTTAGGTATAATCACAACCACAAGTAAATGGTCGAAATTGCTACCACTAATCATTAGTAAAAAATAGTCTCATTTCTATCTTATTTCGGATTGGTTGGTGCTAACTGATACCCATCCAAAAGGGCAGTCTGCAGGGCAGACGGCCCTATAGCAGGTTCTCTTATATTCTTCTAACTTTGTTGTTCGTGTGTTTCTATGCTAATTGGTAGATGGGAGTAACTGTTTCGTGTTACATAGGTTGGTAGCGTGATCAAGAATCCAGAAATTAGTTCTCTTGTCCCGAATCTGTTACGATCATACAAAATATTCCCTTGATATTCTTCTTCAGGTAATGTCGTGTCGTATTTTTATTATTATATGCAACATATGCTGTAGACAACTTATATAAATTTGATTGATCCTCTTGCCCTTCTGGTACCCATTGTTCATCGTGGGTCGAGGGAAAGTAGTGCCGGAACGAAACAGAAGGCTCTGCCAATGTGTTCCTTAGTCACTGACCCAAAATATATGCTTCCTTACATTGGATTGCTTCTTCCTGAAATTAAGAAGGTATTTATATATCAATATACTTTCTACATCACATATATGCGACCAAAAAATTAAGGTGACCATTTATTTGATGGGACAAAATATGATGTGATTCATTTCCCATAGTCATATCTTAAAGAAGGCAATTTTTAAAGCCATATTACTACAAGGGTGAAGCAAGAAAAAAAAAGGTTTTAGCTCAGTTGGTACCCGTCTTTAAAAAGCTTATGGGTCAACCGGAGAGATTTTGTTGATAAAAGGTCAATTGTTTGAGTCTCGGCGGTGCCCCACTGGGCTAGGAGAGTTGTCGGAGCTATTCTTTGTGGGGTGGACAATGGCTGGTGCTAAAAAGCATCAAGTGTCGGGTGTTTCCGCCAATTCACACCCTTTTATAAATTGTAAAGGGACAAAATTTGATGTTTAAGAAAATTGGTATTAGAGTTTTTTACCAACTTTTAAAACTAACCGAAATGGATGTAGTGGATGCATGAAATTAAAAAACCTCCATATAGCTCGAATTTTGCTAGTCTGAAACCGAAATATTGTTAGGATGTTGTTGAAATGTCACGATTCGAAAAACGTTTACATTTTGACTTTAGAAATGGTCAAAGATTTAATAATGTTTATGAAAAACGCATGTGGAAAGGAATAAATGTCTAAAGCATTCCAACTTTATTTGTTGTGTAGCTATCATCAATTCAATTAGCATTAGCATTCATTAATTATTAAAGTCGTAATCTCCATACTTTAATAAACTTTCGGTCAAATATCAGTAGCCGAAATTAATTAGTCGACAAATGAAATGTCAAGAAAACGACTTTCTCAAATGTGGAAGCTTGTTTTCCATGTTTTTAGCTTTTATGGACCAAACTTTCACAATGTTTTTCTTCATCACCCGACATGTATACACATAAACATCTCGTTATATATGTTGCAATGCAAGCAGTACATGTCAAACAAGTTGGATAACCGCAAAGTGAACAGCGCGAGAAAATGCTTTAAACAAACTTATACTAGCTTATGACTAACAGTTTTCGATTAGTAGCGTTTCGGACACATATTTGAACTCAAGACATTCTACATTTTTCGAACTCAAAATTTGTGATATGAAATCCAAAACGAGTAGCTAGCTAGCATGTGATTACAAGTTAAAGCTTTGCTAGCTAGGCTGTTAATTACATCCTTTTGTGTTCAAGTCAAACAATGATGATGAAAACGATTGAAAACTAGATACTCACGTGGGAGTGTCTTTTACTTTAACACGTGATTATGATATCTTTTATCGTTTATCTTTTCAAATTTTACAAAAGTGTACGAATTATAAAAAACGAGTAAAACAGTTTTAAACTAATCAGGACAAACTATGCACATAATTATTTACTTTAGATGTTAACTCAACAGCAATCATACCTCTTATCGAGCACGAAAAAACCTCTTCACACAAAAACGTTTTGTTCAATCTAAATATACATACAAAGATGTTAACTTGCTCCTACATTAATCCGAGTCATTTTTATAATCATGTCAAAAAAATGTCACCTTATTTGAAATCAAGACATACAAATAAGTACATATTCTACATTGATCTTATATTTTGAAACCCAGTTCGACCCACCCGGGTCAACGGGTTCCGGTTTCTTCATTGTCAGCCGCCGTTTTTTTAGCAGAATCAATGTCATAAACCGAGTTGACCGGGTGACCCGTCGGGTTGGTTACGAACCTGGTTTTGAAAACGTTAAATTGATCAAAAAAATTATACGGTTTGACGACCAAAATGATTTGTCGGCATTAAGTGGGCCTCGAAGCCATTTAAGAAACTATAATCCACGTGACACCAATGCCTATTCATTTCATGGTCCATCCATCCATCCATCAAACAAACATAATTATGTTCTAGGCATTCATCTTTTTTTTTTCCATGATCAAACTGAATCGTACTAGTACCTTTTTTAGTTTTAATATCGTGTATAATACAAATCAGAATTATCAATCGTAACAACGAAACAATAGCTTTATTGATGGTTACATTATCTACTTTTTTCGCCTACGATTGATTATCGTGACAAAGAAAGTGTGTGATATATATAATTTGCGAACCATATATTAGAAACTAGAAAGTCAGCAACGAATGCAAACAATATAACTCACGAGCCTGTAATTAGTATTTTATATTCCAAAAATTGTTTCGTACAATAACATTGTTTTGTTTTTTACTGATCCTAAAAGGCCAAAATTTAACGTGGTTGTTTGGATATAAAAAGCTAGCTGTGTCCTTTGTCGTCTTTAACAAACTCACTGCCTACCATCTTTAAATACCTTGAATATAATTGTCTCCTTTATTTTCTTAACTATAACCTGTTGTTTCAGACTTCAACTTCTATTGCAATATAATGGCCATTAAACTGACATGTAAGACTGTAGATACAGCAACAGTAAATATGTGGATTTTTTCACATGCATGCACATCTGATTCTTAGGCCACACCGGGTGCACTTTACTTTACGATTTCACTTAAGGTGGCATGCTATGCCAAAATACAATTTTCATGTCACCTCAGCGCCACGTCTTTTTAACATACATATCTAAAACACTCATTCACTCGTAACATGCCAAATCTCATGTCATTTTCCCCTTTTGGGCCCTATACCCAATTAAAACACCACACTCGCACGCAAAGCAAATAAAAAAAGAAAAAAAGGAGACTTAGAATTGGCTTACGTTAATGTAATGGCTTGGAATTTGGCATTTGAAGGTGGTGGTATCGTGACATGCCACCTAGATTTGGCGCAAGCAAAATGTTACCACACCGTTCTCTCTTAGTGCCCTCTTTCATACTCCACTGTCTCAAAATATTTGTCTTCAAAAGAAAAAAAACACAGTTTAAGGAAAAAAAAAAACATAATCACTAGTGATTTATCTCTCTTATTTTTTGTAGAATGATTATTTTACTCGCAACTAATTCTTAAAAGTGTGTAATATCAGTTTGAATCAAGGGTTTTAGTAAACTTTATCAAACTTTCATATCTAGTCTTAGTAGTGAACAATTATATCAAAACATTCAAAAAGAAAAAATGAACTGTAAATTTGAGACGAAAACAGTAATATGTAAAAATATACAACTATAATTAAGACAATATAAACAGAATTTTGGTCTGATATATTTTTAATTGGTTATTACTCCCTCCTTCTCAAAAAGAGTTCCCGCAAACAAAATATGACATGTGAAAAGAACATATAACGAGACCTAGAATATCACAGAAACAAAGTTACAATAACCAGTTGTGGACGTAGACAATGGACATAATATTTGCACTTTCGAAAGTTATAGGATTTCTTAGTTCTTCAATTTTTAAGTAGCGTGTTCACCAATTTTTAATTAAGTAGGGTGCTCATCAATTTTGAAAGTTTTTTCCATTACAGGTAATTATCGGATACTCAATAACCTTCTAATCGGAACTAAAAGGCTATACCTGCCCAAGAGACCCAAAGCAATAAGCCAATGACTGCATAATGATCACTGAAATTACAACACCTAATGGTAAATCGATCACTTTCAACTGCCTTAACTTTGGAGAAACAGTAATTCTTCGATCAATCTCTTTATCTAAAAAAGTTTCTATCATGTATAACCGATCGAGCGGTCTAACATACTATCATTCGTAACACTTGCGACCTATATATGTTGTCCTGTCTCTTGAGCCATGCATATGCCACGAACATGATATTTTATTATTATAGTTCCTGGTAAAGATGCTAATTTGGACGACACTTATCTTTACCTTTCATTTACGTCTACTTTTTATGCTGCCATTAAAATATACCCATATGCATACATACATGCATACAAACTAATTTATTGGCGGCATGCATCCTAAATTCACACAGGTACCTCAAGTGAGTTGAGGTCCCAACGATTAACATAATTCATCATCACCTGCTATGGAATATGGAATTATGACAACACACACACTTACACGTCACTGCTTGTGTATTATATTAAAGTTTGTTTAATTTCCTCTAATCATTAATACCATCATTTCTTCTACACATCCCACTAATATCACCAACATTTTCGAATTTCAGCTTTTGTAGATGTTGTTTTTGTATTATATTTCTACAATCCCAATTATATTTTCTCGTGAATATCTCTGTCAGCTTTTAGTTTCGGCTCGTGTTTCACTTCAATTGGTACACTTAACTATTCCTTTGAGAGATTAAATAATGGCTGGTGCCAAAAGTCATCCGAGATCAAGATATTCCTAGCAAGCTACACTTTTATTTAAGCTAATATAATAGCGTGTTTGGTAAAATGATAAAAATAGATCAATAGTTCTTATATGAACAAGCTAGCTAGGTAGGGCAGTCTTGAAATAATATTACTTGAGTGTGCAGACCACAAATAATTAACTTATCTAGCTCGTAATATGATTTAAGAAGTACTACGTAATTATGATCGAACGTTGTACAAAAAATGTGGTACTACTGTTGAACCATGTGAGGCTATGCAAAGGTTTTGGCTACGGATGTGTTTTTGGCAAGTCCTTATCTTACATTTTTCCTTTTCAACAACTAAATTTAATGACAAATACTGCAATTAAAGGCGACCTATTAAAAGTTATTTTTCATTATGTACTAGCTAGATCATTAAAAACTATCGTCTATCCTGTGCACACTGTCGCGACACAGTGTCTTTGATATGATGTACAAATCTACATAGAACACTGGCTAACTTGTATTAGAGCTCAAGTAATACTAGTATATTGTAATGTATAAACAATGAATGTTTTTTTAATATCATAGTAATCAATAATGCCCACTAGCTCCCTCCTAATCATAATCAAACATGTTAAGATGAATAAAATTTGTTTAGGTACACTATATTAGCATCTACTGATGTAGATCTACACTTGACCGTCAAAATGTAGTTTAGTTCGTTGAAGTGGTTAAGTGAAATTCTATTATCCTATACTCATTTAACAGTTAAGCATGTTCATAATTTAACGGACGTTATCCTCAAATTAAACAATATTCATTGTATAACTACCAAATAAAGGTAGAA
>BQNB010051318.1:0-41052 GCA_026074375.1 Tanacetum coccineum | reverse complement strand
TGTGTAAAAAACGTGTTTATTAAAATTGCACCCACCAGGTGTGTGTTTGATAAAATGTCTGAATGACATTCTATATCTGTGCTAAACTAATTTGTAGCATCTTTGTTAATTTAAGTCATCTATTTGTTAATTTAATGCATATATAAGCACCCGAACCAGACGATAAAGAAACTGAAACTGAAGAACAAGAAATCAAGAAATAAAACTGTAAGAGCCCTAATTTTTTATTATTTCCTTTTTTGTATATAGTTTTTAGTGTTTACATTTGGCGTTTAAGTCTATGCTATGTCACGCATGATGCGTATGAACCTACTGTCATATTGTCTGAATATCTGATTTTTTTAAATAAAAGTAGCATCTCTTTGTTAAATTTAAGGCATCTGTTTGTTTATTTTAAGACATCTGTTTATTTATTTTAAGGCATCTGTTTGTTTAATGCAAGGCGTCTATTTGGTTAGTGTAAGGCATCTGCGTGGTAAATGTTTATGTTTAAAATGTATAATATATCATTGTACATGCTATAACATCACTTATCTGGAAATAGTGCATAATTGTTGGTGTTATGTTTTCGTTTACAATATTTGGTAGAAGTATTTGGCGTTTAAGTGTATGACATGTCACGCGCTGAGCGCTTTAAGTGTCTGTTGTACCGGCTGTTATCTGGTCTTAATATTTGATTGTTAAATGAAAGTATAATTGTTGATGTTATGTTTTCGTTTACATTATTTGGCGTTTAAGTGTATGATAGATCACGCACAGAGTGCTCTAAAGTGTCGAAACGTGATTGTACGCATACGTTGTACGCATGATGCGTATGAATCGACTGTTGTCTGGTCTTAATATGGGTTTGTTAAATTTAAGGCATCTGTTTGTTAAATTTAAGGCATCTGTTTGTTAAAACCTCATATCCGTAAAAAACTTAGAAAACATAACTACAAGGTAGATATTACCAATAGGTCAAACTTTAGGGTAAATAATGAAAAAACAAAAAGTGGGATAACAAAACCTGCTACCGTCACTTTATCATTTTGCACTCCTGATGCATCACTCTCATTTCACACACATGATCACCATCACCACCATTTATCATTGGTAACACAGTTAAACCACCATCCAAAAGCACAGTTACAAACCACATCCATCGTTCTAAAACCCACACATCACACAATTCAATATTAAAAAATCTGACATTGGGGTATGATCTTTGTTAGGATCAGCATTGCTTGCGGAATTTTGATTTATACTTTTTGAATGTTTTCTGCCATTGTGTATTTTAGTTCATCAGTTTGTATATTTTAGTGCATCCGTTTGTATATTTTAGTGCATCTGTTTGGTTATTATTAGGGCATCTGTTTGTTATTGTTGTAGTAGTTATAAGAAATATACGTATTAATAAGTAAGTAGTATTTATCTATATGATTCAACAGCAGCAGAACGCATGTATTTATGCAATATGTATATAATTTAAGGCATCTGTTTGATGAGTTTAAGGCATCTGTTAGTTAATTTAAGGCATATGTTTGGTTAAATTAGGGCATCTGTTTGGTTAAATTAGGGCATCTGTTTGGTTAAATTAGGGCATATGTTTGGATAAATTTAAGGCATCTGTTTGGTTTACTCAATGCATCTTTTTGTATTTCATTAAAAAGTTGTTTGTTGAATAAAAATAACAAATTGCCAGTTTTTTAAAAATGAAATAGGAAATGGAGATTGACATCAAGAGCACCTTGAAATTCACGGAAGGTGTACAATAAAGTTGATGAGATGCTGGAGATTGCAGCGATTTCATATCCTGATAATGAAGAATTCAAGACACTTGTTAAATATAGGAATGAAAGGATAATGAACGCGTTCAAACCTGGAAAGGTAGCTAAAATGCTTGATTTCGAGAATGTGATTGCATCTTATGAACCGCTCAATCAAGAAGAACCAAATGAAGAAAACATTCACAGCGCAGATGAATTCTTCGGGACACAACCAGAACGTATATCACAAACAGAATTAGACACCGTTCATGAAACACCAGAAAATGAGTTGGAAGCTAATGTGGACGGAAAGTGGGATCTGACAGTGGTAAATTTTTGTTTGGCTCTCCCAGAGCTCTTTGTTTTTTTATTCCAAGCTCTAGGTTATTTTATCAGTTGTACTATTTATAAGAATATTTTAAATGGAGAAAACTATTTGCGGGTTAATCTGGCCCGTATAAAAATGATCTGTTACAAGTGAATGTGCTTGACCCTTTGCACAGTTGACTTACCTGCTTATCTTGCCACATGTAATTCAAGGTTTGTCCAATGTATGTCCGTACTTATGAATTCATCTTCTCGTAATTAGGTCTTTGTTGGGGCTTGATTGCATGCTACAGGAGGTATTGTCAAGGGAGGTCGAGCAGTAGACGGTGAAGCTTATTTTTTGTTGAGTTTGTGAATCGGTAGTATTAATATGGGGCGCCCGCAACCAAAGAATAAAATCGACATTCGTTTGGTAACATGAGCTATTCTTCTTTGCATTTCGCATATCATCCACTTTGAGTAACTGTTATAAATCATTTCAAAAGCTTGTTACTTATGTTTGCAGGATGTATGAGGGACTAATTACATGTTTTATCTTTCAGACAGGTTGCTTATTGGTAGCCGAAAATCGTATCGTTTACAAAATCCCCACTCAAATGTTAAGGTGCTTGCTTGGTATATGTTTCAGGCTAATCTCAATGGATATGAGATATTGAGATTTTGGAACGTTTTTAGGAGCCCAGAAGTTGCTGCTAAAGCTGCCTCAAAAGGCGACCTTGTGCCCTTGTGCCCTTTTGCCCACTTGAGCCGTACTCGAAGTATAGTGTCCTGGTGATGTTTTAATCCCTTGAATTGGTTTCTTTCAGGCACAAAGGAACAGTACTCGAAGTATTTAAAGACTTATCAAATGTATCAGTTACTTTAGATGACGAAAATGCATTAATTGTTGATCTTGGAAAACAAGGAATCTGTTTTGTTTAAAAGAAATAAACAAACTCAATTAACCTTTATGGGTCAACATAACATGTTAGTTTATTAGTGTTTGGTAAGGAGTTCACATATTTGGATTTGAACTTGAAAGAAGAAATTAAGTACATGCTTGTGCACTCATTTGTATATAATGATTTCATCCAGATTGTGTTTGTAATTAGAGTATTAATCAGATTAATTTAATTTGTTTGGTTATTGACAAATGTATTATGTACCAGCATGCTTAGTTTGATCTTCAAATTTACTTTGCCTCTTGGCAGCATGTCTCGTAAAGTCATCAGTTGCTAGGATCCATCATCAGATTGTTTGTTGAATGTGATTAAATTGCAGGTCATAAGAGGTCAAAAAATGGATAGTTTTCAGGTTGCATAGTTTCAACGTTAAATTTGCTTCAACACCCTTTTTTGATTCCTTTGTAATTTTCTAGCTCCTTGCTAGTGGTTCTAATAAAGTCGTCGTTCAAAAAAAGGGCATCAGTAAGTATGATTATGTGAATCCATTTGTATGGACATTAGGGCATCATTGTGTATGTTTAGTGCATCTGTTTGTATGTTTAGTGAATCTATTTGTATGAATATTAAGGCATCATTGTGTGTATTTAGTGCATCAATGTTAAAAATAATGGTGCATCAATATAAAGTGATCTTATTTAGGTAAGATATAATTTAACATGAAATTCAAAAAAAAACATTTATAAAAATACTAGTGTATCATTACAGAGAATGAAGTTGCATCACACTTGCATAAGTTTCAATGATCCATGGAATGAAAAATATCTTATATACACAATGGTACTTGATGCCACACACAAAGATGGTGAAAAATAGAAGGATCCAACCAATGTGAGCTGCAACCACAACTTGGTAGAAAGTCATAGTCGAACCAAAACCCCTCTTTTATGAACCCTTTATGGTTACACTGCCAGCCCCAGGCACCTCAAAAGCAATATTTTGCTGAACTTGGCTAGTTAGGAGACCGTATATACAACCCCTCAACCAATTTGTTATAAATGTAGGCTTTTGCTAATGAAGCATGTGAAAAAAAATTCCGCAACCATTTAAAAAAAGAAGCGTCTTGCTCTTAACTCGTGTCTGCATTTGGATTTGACAATAAAGATTCACCACGATATACAATGTAAAGCCCGATACATAACCAATCATGGTTGTAACTCATTAGTATTTTTAAGGCGTTCTTCTTCATTCCAACATCAGTAACTATCAGGCAGCAAGCCTTCATCTTTAGTCTTCCTTCATCAAATTTCTATCATTTCAAATACACAAATTGGCATCACATAAATTTTATACAAAGACGAAAAAGATCCATTTAACAGTAATGTAACACAGAAAACTAGTTAGGTATGTTAAAATCCTATAAGCTTTTTGGAACGAATTTATTTAATTGCATCCGTTTTGAGGTATTTTAGTGCATCCGTTTAATGTACTTTGGTGCATTTGTTTGAGGTACTTCAGTGCATCCGATTAATGGCCACATATATCGTCAAATACATATATTAACAATATTGAAGCAACACCCCTAGCAGATTGTAACCAATTCTGAATATAACAAATCAAGTAGCCATAAACAGATAATGCTTTGCATTATCCATCTATGTCGAGGCAATCAGAATATGAAGGACCAGAGATTTGTGTCCCTAGCCAGTTGCTTTCATCACGAATGCCACTATGCATCATAGAACGATCCTATGCTTTCATCTTTAGTCTTCCTTTATTAATATTCTATCATTTCAAATACACGAATTGGCATTACAACTAAACTGAAATACTTGATTCATTTTCCTTATACAATCTCAAATCCATGTACCGCAAGCGGGAGCTTATGCTGAGCCTCATCCTCAGGTTTTCGGATATCCTAGTTACCCAGTTCAAGACTATGAACAGGCACGGCAGTAGGATGCCGTTTAAGCAACATACCTTCATTATCAACAACATGAGGTGACCAAAAATTGAACAAGGACATGTTCTTTATGGAAACTCAATAGCTTCATTGCAGCTATTATCTTGTCATGTGTCAACTGATTACGGGTGTGGACATTAGCCCTAAGCTTAAATCCTATACTTTATAAGAACCACAAAAAACCAGGCATAAAAGAACTAACAAATAGCATGAAACCATATAATATAAGAAGCTGAAACCACCCCTAAAGGTCGGTTACGAACCTAAACCCATTATGACAAGTCTCAGCCAACCAATACTTATGCTATCATTTTTCTAGAGGAAATTGTCCTTTTCTTGATCAATATTTGAACTATATAAAGTCTACTTTCCAAACTTTTGATGTGTATATATCTGGGAACCACTACTCGAGGGGTCTATTTTTTGCATACAGAAACAGTGACGAGTTTCTTGTGACAGATAGTTATGAAAGCAGGAAGATAGACATACCACCAGTTACTTACTGTAGGTTGAGACGAATCAGATTGAAAAAGTTCCTCTCCATTTTCAAAATTGTAAGATGCGTCAGACATCTCAACACACCGAAAAAAGCAGATGTCGACGGTTCAAAAGATATCTTCTTGCTCAGTGTTGTACATACGCGTAACATATTAGAACCTTAACCAAAACCACAACTGGATAAATATGCAGATGTAACTGGCTGGATTGGCCGACTCAAGGCCATGGATATTGAGCAGAATTCAGCTTCTTGAACTCGAGTAAAAGGCCTGTTTGACAAAATCGAGCGTTAGCATAGCCTTTCTGCTCTTCTTCTCACTTATGATTTGCCTAGACCTACCAGTGTCATCCAAGTGGCCTACTTACAATACGTAACAAGCATATAAGTTACAATTGGGATTCTACACTTGCTTAGTTGGTTTATACCGAGAATCATGATAACAAATGAAAACAAGACTACTTGAAAAAACTAGACATGGACAAATATTTGGTTTATAACTTCTGCTCTATCACTATAACATCGAGCAACCATTTCTCTTGCTTCACAATACAAAATTAGTGCATCACGGGTATAAAATTTCATTGAGACATTTTATCAAACACATTGTGTGTATTTTGATAAACACGTTTTACATGCATTTTTTCTCAACTTCGTTCCAAATAACTATTCTGTACATTAAATCATGCCAATAAACTCTTATAATCAATAAAAACACTAACAAACACATATATATGGATTATATTTGAATTTAAATAGCAAAACTAATAAAATTGTAATTTACATCGGTTAAACAACTCATCTTGATCTTCAAATTGAGAAATTATGACGAGAGGATCAAGTGCATATGATAATAACCCATGTTTATTGTGTTGATTGAATGATTTAATCAAAAGAATAGAGAAAATGTGAATCATATGATAACAGAGTGTGGGTCGTGATATCAGAGAAAAAGAAAAAGAAAGAATGAAAAAAATTAGGAATTTTATATGGTGAGAACGAAATGGTGTAGATGTTACAAAAATAGTCCTTGAAAAAATAAAGAAATGACAAATAGCCCCCTGTAGTTTGGTGAAAAAAAAGGAGGGGGAGGAGGCTTGATCCAACGGTTGGGAAGTGGTTTTCTAGGTTTTCCACCGAGATGAGGTTTTCTCTTGATCCCATCTCTATGTATATATATATATATATATACGTATGTATATATATATATATGTATATATATATATATATATATATATATATATATATATATATATATATATAGTGAGATTTTCAATACAGAACCACTTTTTTGTACAGAACTTACAGAACTAATTTTGAACCATTAGATCTTTTAATCAATGGATGAGATGACATGTGCTATTTTTGTAACTATTATAATTAAAAGGCATGTCATGTAAAATTAATTAAAAGGCTGTAGGGGCAATTTAGGTACTACATATATTTCATCTCTCCACAAACCGTCCCACTTCACTAAATATATGGATCTGGTAACTTTCATTCTGATATCAGTTTCTTCCCCACCCTACTAAACCCTAGCCCACCCACCCTGTAACCACCACAACATATCGCGAATCCGAGCAAAACATAAGCGACCTGATGCTTCCGTGAATTGATTTCCACCATATGTATCTACGAGATGTTTTACATTAGAGTTTTAATCTCAGATTCTGATTTGTTGCTTGATAATGATGTTCGAGGTGTTGGCAAACACGTGTATCGTAACAGTGATCCGATTTGTGGCCGGATGTGTTTATATGTTTCTATACCCAAACGGTGACCGGATCTATGGCCGGATCTGCCAACCCTTGACGGGGTACGATTATCTTTCATTATTCCCTTGGTGACATAGGTAGTTTTTGTTTCTTGTTCATTCAAATGAACACCAACAGTAGATTTCACCATTTTTTTTCTGGCGTGTTCGTAAGCTTAGACAACGAAGGTTTTCTTGTCATCCATGTACAACGCCTTCAAGGTATAACACTTGTTCTTGGTTCATTTGATATCTTCATGTCGAGTTAAACGTCTTAAAATGGTCTTAATATGAAGTTGTTGTAGTATCTTTTTCTTGTTAACCGTAGTATCAAGAAGAAATCAAAGTGGGTGATAAATTTAAAGAATAAAAAAATAATTATGGACTAGGAGTCATAGCAAAAGTTGTTTTTAGGGGGGGGGGGGGGGGGGGGGGGGGGGGGGGGGGGGGGGGGGGGGGGGGGGGGGGGGGGGGGGGGGGGGTTTAAAAAAATAATTTGGTGTAATGTTTTTTTGGTTTGGGGGGGGGGGGGGGGGGGGGGGGGGGGGGGGGGGGTTTTTTTAAAAATGGGTTTTAAAAAAAAAGGAGTCATAGCAAAATTTTTCGTTTGTGACAAGCACGTCCATTTTTGTCACAAAATTTTGAATCGGTTTGTTATTAGATAATTTTTTGGGTTGATTTAAGGTTGACTTTTTTATTTAATATAGAATCTTTCTTCTGAAATGATATTGATTTCGGTGTTTTTTCTCCCCATTTATCAAACAACCTATTTTTTGTACGTGTTATCTTTTCAAAAAGTTACTAATTTATAATTTGTTTGCTTGATTTAGTATTGGTTTGTTACAGTTTAACTAGTTTTTTATCTGATATATATTTTTTTCAGTCGGGATGCTCAAAGATTATTAAAGACGGTGTGTTGATGAAGATGATCTACGAAGCATATGTTTTTTTAGAAGGCGTGCACAGTGTTCCTCGAAAATGCGTGCGTAATGTTTTTAGAAGATGTGCATTATGTTTATAAGACGTGCATAAATGTTCTCGAAGCCGTGCATATATGTTCTTGAAGCGTGCACCCATGTTAATTTAATACTCTTTGCACATCTATAATGTAATTGAATTGTAGTTTCATTTGATGTCAAGAATTTGTGTTATGTATTTAGATTTTGTTTTGTTATAAATTTATGAGTTTACATGTATATGTTTTATGTTTTTGGTTATAAATTTCAAAGATTAAAATGTAAACCATAAACTTAAGTCGCAATTACCATTAAAAAAATATAAAGTTTGATGTTAAACAATTCTAACGCAAGACACACAGTGTAAATTTACAATATTTAAAAAAACACATATGCACCTTAATTTATGAAAACATTATACTGAAAAAAGTATAAATTTAAAAAAAAATCTGAAAATAAGAAAATAAAAAAATGTTTTTGTATTAAAAAATCCAAAAGAAAAATTAAGAATTGTTTTTGACTATTAATACCATTTGAATTAAGAAAAACATTAATAAATAACTAAATTTCTCTTGGTACCAAAGTGGTTCTGTTAGGTTCTGTAAAAAAATAGTCTGCATTGAATGCCCCATATATGTATATATATATATATATATATATATATATATATATATAATATATAATATATATATTAATATATATATATATATCTATATATATATATATAATATATATAATATATATAGTAGGGATCCGTGATGAATTAAAAGTATAATGATAAGAATAAGAAGTATTCTACGCCAAACATTTTAATAGGAGGAGAATTTTAAGGGGAGAAGCATCCATTTTTGTGGTAGCATCTAAAAATGTGTTTGTTGTTTTCTTCAATATCATTCTCATTTTTAATTTTCTTCTTATTGGATCAAACCTATATATATATATATATATAATATATATATATATATATATATAAATATATATATATATATAAATATCAAACATTTTATATCGGCTTTGTAGTTTAATCCATTTTCATAAATGAAACAAGTTAAAGCAACTTTTGTTTTCTTTTTCTATGTGTGAGACTTTGTAATATATATAAGCAATGTTTTAAAATCCGGTTGACCTCCCGGATATGAATCGTGAACCGGTTGGAGACCGGGCCGGATGTGTCGTGTTTTTGCTTGTTTGAGAACCGATTGAAACCGCCGGTTTTTTCGTTGACCCGGTTTTTAATTAAATCGGCTGGTCATGACTTTTTAAAAAAAAATCTAACAAGTTTTGTTTTCTTCCATAAACCTTTATTTAGGCTTAAATTGAAAATTTTGAAGTGGTGTTAAAATATATAAACAAGTATACATATGTATAATAACCTGGTTTAACCCGAACGGTTCAACTGATAGAACCGATAACCAGGTGAACCGGCTACTAAATCGAGTCAACTAAATAACCGGATTATATAACATTGATAAAAAAGCCCCATCATACCACGAGATATAACTGGTATCCGTCATAAAAAAGGATTTGGTGCTCGACAGGGCGTCAGCAGGGCAGCTGGCCTGTGCCTAGGGCCCAATATTTATGAGGGGCACCAACTTTGATAGTTGGTATATATACATTACTTTATTAAAGGGCTTTTGTTTCAGCTAAAGCTCAATATTTAGTAATTCAATCCTATTTTCGGGGCCTTTTTCTAGCCCAACTTCAAATATTAGATACTCCGTAGTAAAATTCACGTTTGGTCCACTTTTTAGCGTATATCCAACATTTAATTATATACAAATTAAGTTTGTATTATAAACAGACTCTATCTTCTAATTTTATGAAAAAAAAACAAAAAAAAAATATATTACAAATTTATATAGCACATAATATACGTTACCAAAATAACGCCAGCGATGTAATGTATCTTTTCTTTGTAATTTGAGTGATTATTTTTGCTACCTTAACGAAAGGGGCCTATTTTTCTTATATCGCCCAGGGCATCCGAAATTCACGGGACGACCCTGTATTTGAGCAAGTGTTCCGTTTGTTTGATGTAACGTAGTTATTGAAATTGTGAAATGTGTTTGAAGGTGGTTAGTTTCAGTTGAGTGGAAAAAATTTAGCAAGTCATATGGTTGAGTTGTAGGACAAGAAAGTAGTCAATATAAATGCGTGCAATTGTAATTATATGTTTAGTGTAGGTTCTACTTAATTGGGTACTTAGGTGATTTATTTGTGAATTCGGCAAACAAAACTAATCTCTATTTGCCATTATTGTTTATGAACCTACGGTGGGTCACTTACCTATAAAGTAGTAAAGTTTTGAGTCTAAAAAATTGAAGATAATTGGTTTTGTTACTTATGGTTGCCAAATATTGGGATCTGAGTATCGACCCCCAAAGGAGGTATTTACTTTGGTGTTGAAACGCATTATAGATTTGTCTTATATCGTTAGCATTGTTCAAAATATTATCTGAAATTCATAGGGTCTAATTTTTTAAATGATCCAGGTACAAAATGTCTTGAGATGTCACCTATTTGGGAAGCTACTTGCAAGCAACATGAGGAAAATACCTGCAGCCGTGACTGTTGGTCCAAAAGGAAATTAGGTAGACCACCTAAGTTACAACCCAACATTCTCGTTACTCCGGTCACATGTATGCTTAGAACACCCTAAATGTTTGAATGTAGTTGTTCAACAATTCGTCAATGTTTAGTTATGAGCAGTATTTTTTTTCTTTTTTTAGAAATTATTGCAAAATGGAGATGTAGGACCGGCTGACATTTGTTGTGGAAGGTGCTCAGGTGACAGATTCATGATGTCAATCAAGGCAATGTCCAAATCAGGTATGTATCATTCTTTAATTAACAACGTACATGGTAACTAGCCAACTAGGACTGATTGATTTTAGTTTGCTTAAGAAATTAACAGCTTATATTGTTTTACTTATTTTGAAATGCTTGATGTGATAATAGTTTCTAATTAAAGTGGTAGGATCCAGATGCTTAGCGCTTACTAAATTTGTTAGTCCAACACATCCTACTTTATTACCACCGTATGCTGTTTCATTAGTCCTATTTCGAGTTGTTCTATTGCCACCATAAACTGTTTTTAGTCTTATTTTGAGCTGTCTGTGTTGCTGACATATGTCTTGACTGCTTTAAAGGGGTGTTTGGCTGCTATTGAAACTGTTTTTTTATACATTCATAAACAATTTGGTCATAAATAAGCAATCCTAAATTCATATTTTTTTATCTCAACTATAGGACGACTGATATGGCACACTCGAAACAAGTTTCACGGTTTCTGGAACATTAAATACGGTCCAACATGTTGCAAGTTTCTAAATTGACACTTTGTTAGAAATTGGAAATTAGGATAATGGTCATGAATATATATTATAATAATGAAGATCGTTTTACGCCGTCATCTTAGTACTGATACTTTTTTGTTAAAACATAAGTTGTGAAGTCATGGACTAGTAGTGTTTTATGTTTTTTTTATGTTTTCCGTTGTTGATTCTGCTGGCTTATTGTTGGTTTTTAATGCTGTTGCAGAGACGAATGTGTAATGTACATATACAACATGGTGAAATCTCATAACTAGGGAAACCAAAGATAGCAGGTTAGAAAAATCTAGACAACTATGTCTGGTGAAGCGGTTTCATCCCAGGAAACCCTGCACAAATAAAGTGACATTCACGAGTGGAAAAATGACTGAATTGATTCGCGATGTGGCATATCAGGTAACGTTTTTTGATATTGTCTGCACTTTATATAGTAAATGATTATAATGTAGATAATGTATACTGATTTCTATTTGTAGCATTTTTAACACTAGACATTGTTACTGGTAAACTATCTCGACGCTGTATTTTAGAATTAAAATGTGAAGTTTTTTGTAGGACAGAGAGACTACTATATATTGATCAAGCCAATAAATAAATCATTCAGCCAACTGCACCCATAGCTGAAACTGTCAATTGTGCACGTGGTTAAGAAGAAAAGGACCCAATAGGGCGATGTTCATTACAATACCTTATATTAAATGTACAAAAGTCATACCGGCATGCTTCGAAATTCACTAAAATCGCTTAACCCATAATGTGGCCCAGCAATAATCGGTACTATATTCTCTTGTCGCACCGGCCGAGCATTCATCTCTTCCCTAAATTTTTGCATTTCTTCCTTAATGTCATCAACAGCTTTTTTATTTCTTTCAAGTTCATTTTTTTGTTCAACAAACTGTCGGTAAATACCGGATGGAATTTCTTCCATGTTTTGACGGCTAACATCAAAAGGTACTCGTTCAACTTGATCAATAAATCCGTCGAAGTATGCCTTACTAGAAATCCACCAGTCCGATCGAGCCTCAATATCGTCTGGTGTCAATCTCGCAAAAGGTATATTTCCCTTTAAATAAAATATATATTAATTATTAAATAAATAACATAATCAACTTAATAAACTATTAAAAAATAAAACTTACTTCAAATAAAGGCAAAACCTTCTCTACCGTAAACCTTCCCTTTCTCTTCCTCCAAGCAGCAACTCTAGGATACTGATTTAAACGTTCATAATACCGGGTCGCATTCACTCGGAAAGACTCCAAAATCCAAGTCTAAAAAAATACATTGTTTTAATTATTTTACATTATACATATAACTTAAATGCCGAATAAAAAATTATAAACTTATTTTTGACATACCTTGAACGCCCAAGTATATCCAAAGATTGAATATGTTGTCCAATCATCTTCATTTGTAGGCTGATCGACATACAAGGGCCCCCAACGTCTAACGGTTGCGTTCCTAAGTTGGGAGTACAATGTTGGCCACACATATGAACCCCAAGGATATTCGTTCCAAGCGACTCTATCATTTGCTATTCTTAACAACCACTCCGGGACATTACGTTTATTCTCCGCACCTAATAAAACAAGTTGCAAGATGCCTAGACAACAAAGGCCAACAACATCGTTGTCGTATAATTCAGCAAATGTAGGCCCAACAATCGCATTTTCTATGTCGATACCCGTAATAGGTTGCCCATCTAAATGTGACGGAAACACACGTCGTCTAAAAGGAAGATTAGCTTGGGTGTCATACTCCTCCCAATTTTCTACTCCAAACCTTAAACCAGTTATTAGGCAGAATTCCTCTCTACCAAATTGTATACTTAATTCATTATTTATAGAGTAATTCAAAGGAACATTTTCATCATCATCATTTTCATCATCAATTTGGCGACCTAACATAAAATGTATTAATATACAATTCTCTACAAAATCAGGTTGATTTAATACCCAACCAAAACAGGATAGCCTAAACAATTCTTCCCGAGAAGTGCCACTAATTAATTCTTTAATTATTTTAAGTAACTTTAACTTACTTCTACATGTAACAAGAACATGGGGTACCTATTTGAACAAACAAATAAATAAGCATATATTACTACACATATATACATCAAATAATTAAATATTCAAATGATACAAAATAAAAATATTATACCTCGTAACCGGTCATATCCATCTTATAATAAACAAGTAACCAGGGAATGGTAACAATCAACAACTTGAACTTCTGTTTCGTTTGCACTAAATTAAGAGAACTTCAATTATAAGAAAACACCAACACCAACTTCACCTTCTGTTTCTTTGAACTAATTCAAGAGACAGACTATCAATTTATATCGAATTCAAATGAGAAAGTTACAAACTAGTGCAGTGAAAGTGTATAGTAAAATATACTATTTGGTACTATTCGGTACTATTCATCTCTATTCATCTACAAGACCTAAAAAACAAAAAAAAAAGTATATCACCCTCATAGCCACGCGATCTACAAATAAAAAATGGTACTATTCGGTACTATTCATCTATTTCATAGGTTTAAAATTTATGATTTTAAACATTTTACAAAATGAAAAACTGACATATTTTGCACCATCGTATCTTAGGCATATTAAAACTATTTTTATTAAATCTTTATTTATTAAGTAGAGCTCATCAAAGACTACACAAATGACCAAATAAATTATTTTAAATAAAACATTTGAGTATCCAAATACCGATTTACATGGGTATTTTGAAAAAAAAAAAAAATTGTCAGTGCCAAATGGGCACTGCGAAATTTTTCGCAATTCCATTTCCTTCATTCTACTTCTCCGTCTCAATCATCTCTTTTATCTCTCTCGCTTGAAACACACACACACCCTAACACAATATTCAGTTGATGGGAACAATTTTAAACTATCTATTGGGTTGTGGTAAATCTCATTTAGGGTTTTAAAATGATTTACGGTTTTTTTAATTTGGTTTATGTAATTATATATTTCTTTAATTTTGAGTATTGAATTCGTTTTTTTTGCAGGTTCGGGTATGCGAGATTAAAGATGGACTAACAAGCAAAATATCAAGAACATTGAAATGGTATTGATGAATTTTAGTATACATAATAGTAAGATATAGTAAATTTTGATATGGGTGTGTTCAAAGTTTTGAAGCAGTTTTTAGAAGGCTAAAGGGGTGTTTGTTATTGAGTTTGAAAGTGACTATGTGGTATAAAATAATAATAACAACAAGGCGGTAATTAGTGTTCAGATGTTTTTGAAGTTGTTAGTTGTGCATTTTTTAGATGATGAGAATTGAAGATTTGTGAAATGTTGGAAAGATGAAGTCTTGCTCACAGTTGTGTAGTTAAGTGATTGTTGTGACATTTTAGCTTGAATTTTGAAAGTAGGAGTAGAATTCTATGGTGAATTTTGTGCAAATGAATGTACTGAAGACTAAGGGGTGTTTGGTATTGACTTTTGAAAGTGATGATCGGGTATGGAATTATGACAAAAAGGCAGTAAATAGTGTTTCGATGTAGTTGGTTATTCTTGAAGTATCAAGTTCTAAAAAATGTTTTTGCATGTCATTTCATATAAACTTGAGGTTTGATCAAATAATTAATATGGGTTTGTTGGATATGGAAATGCAGATTCATTGACGCTTAACCAGAGCAATCGATTTCAAGCTGGGAAGAAGAAGAGAAACACCTTCTCTTGAAGCTGGTAAGATAAAATAGTTGGATGTTTTGATTTATTTGGTTCATTTCTGCATACTATCAAAATGATTGTTTGGATGACAATTGGGCTTATTTTTTCCTTTCGTTTGTGAACAGGGTTATCTGTTCGTAAATGGCCAGGTTCATGCACATGTTTGTCAAATTCGTATGTTGAAAGGCCTGAGGTGTCATCGACAGGTCCCGAAACCGAAGGATTCGCATCTTACCGAAGTTATTTGAACTTTACGAAGATCATACTCTTTGATCTTAGTGTCCATTCGTCTCCCAGCCAAACAAGGTACACAATTATTGTAGTCATTTTATTTTATTAGTCATGTTCATGTATTTGGATCGCTAGCATGGGAAAGTGATTTAATGGTTTGTCTTTTCGTGCAATTCTGATTGTTTTATTTAAATGTTAAATATTTTTTAAAATCATAACTTAAGTTTTCCATCACAAACTACTTCACCTGAACTAACCTGCTACTGGACTGCCTGTACATCAAAAAAACCTACATCTGCACTGCCCATATCTCCTCAGCTTACGAATCCACCATCTCCTCGAACCAGCCCCACATAGCCCGCTCCTACTTCACCCATTACTAAGTCTCATGTTCATGCGTCTCGTGATCCAAATTAGAGAAAAGCTATGTTAAGAATATAATGCTTTAATCACTAACGTCACATGGGTCCTCATGCCCTGTCCTCATAATGTAAATGTTGTGCATTTTAGTGAATTTTCAGGGATAAATTTCACGCATATGGATCTCTGAGTGAGCAGATATAAGGCCCACTAGAGGAGCATGATTAGCACTATTTTGAGCATTGTAGTCACTCGTCAGCGGCCTATTCATCAACTGGATGTGAAGAATGCATTTCTGCATGATCATTTTTTCAAGATAGTCTATATGCATTAGCCACCTCGTATTTTTAATCCTCGTGATCCTCATTATGTTTGTCACTTGCAACACTCCTTATATGGGCTTAAGCAAGCCCCACATGCTTGGTTTGTTTTGTTGCATATGATATGCGAACGGTTATTAGCACAGTAAAACAAACCCGTCTTTGTTCATTTGTCATCGCGCGACAAACATTGCTTATTTATTGCTTTATGTTGATGATATTGCACTTACTGCTTCTTCTACAACTTTTCTACAGCTGGTTATTTCCTCCTCGTATGGGGAGTTTGCTTTGATTGATATGGCTTCTCTTAATTATTTTATAGACATCTCGGTTACCCGATATTCTGCAGGTTTGTTCTTGTCCCAGGCTACATATACTGAGGAAATTTTCGAGCGAGCTTACATGATGAACTGCAACTCGTGTCGACGAAACTCGTTCCTGTTGGTGAACTTGTTGCTGATCCGAATTTGTATCATAGTTTAGTTGGTGCTCTTTAGTATCTCACTTTCACACGGCCTTATATATCTTGTGTTCAACAAGTTTGTATCAACATGCATGATCCACGTGAGCTTTGCTGACATAGAGCGAATCATTCGCTATATAAGTGGTTCTCTTGATCATGGTTTACAGATTTATATCTCCTTCACTGCTCAACTTACTACATATACGGATGCCGACTTGGCTGGATGCCTAGTTACTCATTGTTCTACCTATGGTTATTGTGTTTTTCTAAGGGATAACTTGATTTCCTGGTCTGCTAAATACCAAGCTATGTTGTCCCGTTCGAGTGCTCAAGCCAAATACCAGGATGTCGCTAATGTTGTTGCTAAGAATACTTGGGTACGTGTCACACCCCGACAATGGCGGAAACTCAGGAATGCAACATAATGATCAATCATAACACAAGATACAATATAGAGAAAACTACAATGCATAAACTTCAAGTGTTACGAAGACCATCTACCTCGAACAAACTCGAGTGATGTCCCAAATCACAACCAAATCTAAAATCTCTTACAAATTTCAAATGCCCACAGAGGGGTCTAAATCCAAACTTAAACTAAAACTTCCAAATACTAATAGCTAAACAAATAAACAAGCAAGGCTTCACACGAAAAATCCACACGGGATACTCCTAAGCATGCTATCACATATTACCAACTATTCATCTTTCACTTCACCTGAAAATGATACTTGAAAACGTCAACAAAAATGTTTGTGAGCTCGTAGGTTTGACCTTAAACCCAAAAGCTGTGCCAATATCTCAAAACAGTGGACACAAGTACAATATGATAGTGAATATATGAGGAACACCCATGACTTATCATCCTCACTAATCATGTAAAACTCGACCTAGCTTACCCGCTAGTCGAACCATCCTAGCATCACCGCTAGTCCGGTAGCAAATATGTCACTTACTCACCTAAAGGGCCTACCAACTGGAGCACTATATTAGGGCAGGACCCAAAACCAAAACCCTTGCCATGACACACAGAACATGCAGGAAAAACCAAAACCCTTGTCATGCCAAACACAGTACACGTAAGTAAAATCACATCACATATATTCACATAGCAATCATAAGCACATAATTGTCCCAAAAACAAAACCACGTTTCGCACAGTCAAATTTCAAAACAGTTCAAAACACATTTGAGTATCATTTTCCCCCAACGGAAAAACAGTAGGAAAATAGGGCTACAAGAACTCACCTCAAGCAAATCTTAAGCAATCAAATCTCAATCACACAAGCAAATGCAACGACGTCTGCACACTACCTAGTCCAGTTAATGTCCCATTAAATCATTTTTTTTAAAACTGTCTTCACGTTTGATACATAGAAGCTAGATGCATTGTACAATTACCCATAACAATTTAGTGGTGTGATGGTTGACGTCTCATCCCAAAATATCTTATCAATCTGATATCCCAACGATACATACTTGTACTATTTAAAGAAAATAGTTAAGTAATATAAGTAAATACTTATAATAAATAATTACTCCCTCCGTCCCAAAATTATTGTCTCCCGACAAAAAACACACAGATTAAGAAAAGTGCATTTATTACTACTTTCTCTTTATTACTTTTTGACAGTATGACAGTTTTACCCTTAGCTAATTAATTAACTTCTTCTTTAAAGTTTGTAATAATAATTTCAAACAAAGATAATATAGTAAATTTGATCAAACTTCCTTATCTATTCAATTAAATTGGGACATCCCAAAAAGAAAACATGGACAATAAAAATAGGACGGAGGGAGTATAAATATATCTCGAATAGTCCATTCAGTACCTTTAGTTCCCAATAAAATAATCATAATATGGTTGAAAATAAAACGTTTACTCATAATAAGCCTATTAAAGAGGTTTCGACAAAAAATATATTTTTCGTCTTTTAGTAAATTTATTAAAATAATAAAATAATATTTTATTATTTAAAACTAAAAATCGTGTTCTTAAGTAAAACTTTCTAAGTATAAACTTTTTATGAAATTTTGACATGACCCGTACGTTTATATAACGTTTTCCAAGGTTTCAAACCTTAATTTCAACACTTTTCACCATTTCGACACTATTCGACAAAATTCTAAAATCTCAATCTTTAGCGTTTAATAAAACGTTTTTCCCAAAATACCGTTCAATATCACTTCGTAAATACATTTCACTTTCAAAAGTCCGTCAAAAACTCTTAAAATGACTAAATATCGCTTATTGGGCTTTAAGGCCCAACAAGGGTCCATTAAGGTATTTATACGTCCAAAATACGATCCAAGCCCAAAACTAAGGTCCATTGATATACATAAGCTCATACTAATAAGTAGAAAATACCCGGACCACATTAAGCCAACAAATAAGCCATGGCTTATTTGTGCTTATTGGGCCGTGAGCCCAAGAGCTCAAAAATCAAGTCCGTAAGCTTAAAAATAAGCTTGTACGCTACGTATAGTATTTGGTTTCTACCATAAGCTAATAAAATAGTCCACGAACATACGCCATACCACGGAAATAATCAAAATCACTTCCCTTTTGATTTTAAAGTAGGACGTGAGCATATAAGCTCAAAATAAGTCACGAAAAGCCCACAAAATAAGCTATACAAGCTATTATGCAAAATAAGCTATCTAGTAATATATGTATCTCAAACCATCCACGAACAGACAATATCAAAACTAACAAAACCTTATCCTTGTTTCATTTTATTCAAACCCCAAACACAACTTTTTATTCGTTTCGTTTCCAAAAATTGATTTTTACGATGATCAACTTGTACAACTAACATCTATGCATCAATATAAACCCATAAGGAAAAATGAAATTTAAATTTGGAAACTTACAAGAAAATATTTAAAAATGTAGATTTCGACATGAACCGGAAAAACCAAACGTTGTTTAAACCTTCATGTTTCTTGATCAAAGTTGAAAAACTATTATGTTTGTGTGTGTGTGGTGTTTGGACGAACCAACAAGGGAGAGAAGAGAGAAGTTTTTTTTTGTGAAAATGAACTATGTGTTTTTTAAAAATGCGGATAAGGATATTTTAAGTGTACCAACCATGGACACACTTGCTAAAATCTTGGCTTGATGTCCCTTATGAGACTAGAACCGGCTATGGTATCTAAAGGGGTCTCGGGCTTTTCTTTTCGTGTCGGGATCACTTAAAAGCTCATTAAACTTGATCGTAAAATTTTCCCCAAAGTTAATTAGCATTTTTATTCACCTTAAAAATACTTTTCCATTAACCTAGAGTATTTACATGACATATTTACACTTTAAACCCTTCAAAACTCATTTGGACATTAACGGACGTGTCGGGACTCGTTTTTCGGCATTTCTCAAAATTCACGGGTCAACCACCCGGAATGCAAATAACACAATAATAACCTCTAAAAAGGACTATTATTCACAATAAACCATAAATTACCACAATTCTCAACAAAATCACCACCGTCAACACGGTACAAAATCTGAATAAACTGACAAACGTCAAATAGTCAAAGGACTAAAAATGAAATATTCAGAACACAAAAGGGGCAAAGGTTACATTCTACCCCCTTAAAAGAATTTCGACCCCGAAATTCAGCTACTAACATCACTAAACAAATGCGGATACTTCAGTTTCATCTGGTCCTCACGTTCCCACATGAATTCAGGTCCACATTTTGAATTCCACCGAACCTTGACGATGGCAATTCTACTCCGCTTCAACTTCTTAAACTCTTTCTCTAAAATCTCCACAGGCTCTTCCATAAAATTTAACTTGGCATCAACTTGGATCTCATCCAAGGGCACTTGCAGTGTTGGATCAGCCAAACACTTCTTAAGGTTCGACACGTGGAACGTGTCATGAACACCATCTAATTCCTCAGGCAAATCTAACATGTAGGCTACGGGGCCTACTTTTTCAATAATCTCAAAAGGTCCAACAAATCTAGGTGCTAGTTTCCCTTTCTTCCCAAAGCGTACCACACCTTTCCAAGGCGACACTTTGAGCAAAACATAGTCACCCACACTAAACTCTAGAGGTTTCCTCCTCTTATCAGCATAACTTTTCTGACGATCACGCGCAGCCTTAAGTCTATCCTTATTCTGCGAGATCTTCTCAGTGGTCTCCTATACCAACTCAGGTCCTATCAACTGACCTTCTCCAATCTCAGCCCACATAATTGGCGAACGACACTTTCTACCATACAATGCCTCAAACGGAGCACATCTCACACTAGAATGATAACTATTGTTATACGAAAACTCAACCAACGGAAGATGAACATCCCAACTTCCTCTGAAGTCCAGGACGCACGCTCTAAGCATGTCTTCCAAAGTCTGAATAGTACGCTCACTCTGACCATCGGTCTGAGGGTGTCAAGCCGTACTCATGTCTGAACGGGTTCTTAATGCCTCTTGCATTGACTGAAAAAACCTTGATGTGACACGACTATCACGATCCGATATGATCGAGATCGGCACACCATGTCTAGCAACTATCTCATTCAAATACAATCTAGCCAATTTATCCATCTTATAATCCTCACGCATAGGTAGAAAATGAGCAGACTTAGTCAATCGGTCTACAATGACCCAGATTGTGTCATGCCCACTACTAGTCCTAGGCAACTTAGTCACAAAATCCATAGCTATTCCTTCCCATTTCCATACAGGAATCTCAGGTTGCTAGAGCAAGCCAGATGGCCTTTGATGCTCAGCCTTAACCTTCAAACAAGTCAAACACTTACTAACATACATAGCTATGTCCTTCTTCATACCAGGCCACCAATACCTATCTCTAAGGTCATAATACATCTTATCAGCTCCTGGGTGTACAGAGTACTTCGACTTATGGGCTTCATCCATTATCAGGGTTCTTACATCACCCTTCAAAGGTACCCATATTCGATCCAGGTAGTACAAAGTCCCATCACTTCTCTGTTCTATCATCTCATCCAAACCTTTCTGCAATCCTGCAGACTCATCCACAGCCTCCTTCTGAGCCGCCAGTATCCTATCCTTGATACTCGACTGAAGGGTCATATTCATAGCTCTAACTCTCTTAGGCTTTACTCTTTCCTTCCTACTTAGGGCATCAGCCACCACATTCGCCTTACCAGGATGGTAGCGAATCTCACAGTCATAATCACTAAACAACTCTATCCAGCGACGTTGTCGCATATTCAACTCTTTCTGACTAAAGATATGCTAAAGACTCTTATGATCCGTATAGATGACACTCTTTGTCCCATACAGATAATGTCTCTAAATCTTAAGGGCAAACACAACTGCTCCCAATTCCAAATCATGGGTCGTATAATTCTTTTCATGAATTTTCAACTGCCTAGACGCATAGGCTATCACCTTACCTCTTTGCATCAACACACATCCTAATCCTAGGCCTGATGCATCACAATATACCACAAAATCTTCCGGTCCATCAGGGAGAGCTAGAACAGGTGCATTACACAACTTATCCTTCAAAGTTTGAAATGCATTCTCCTGCTCCTCACCCCAATCGAAAGTCTTACACTTCTGAGTCAAGATAGTAAGAGACTTAGCTATCTTAGAAAAGTTCTCAATGAACCTACGGTAATATCCAGCCAATCCTAAGAACGAACGAACCTCAGTCGGAGTTCTAGGGGCTTTCCAATTCTTAACAGCTTCAATCTTACTAGGGTCTACATGAATCCCATTACCATTTATCACATGCCTAAGAAACTGCACTTCTCTTAGCCAGAATTCACACTTAGAAAACTTAGCATACAGTTTCTCCTTCTTGAGCAGTTCCAAGACTAACCTTAAGTGTTCTACATGCTCCTCTCGAGTCTTAGAGTAGATTAAGATATCGTCTATAAACACTATCACAAACTTATCAAGATAAGGCCTACAAACTCTATTCATCAAATCCATGAATACCGCTGGTGCGTTAGTCAGACCAAAGGGCATTACTGTGAACTCAAAATGTCCATAACGAGTTCTAAACGCAGTCTTTGGAATGTCATCCTCATGCACTCTCAGCTGATGGTATCCAGACCTAAGATCTATCTTTGAGAAAAACTGCGACCCTTGTAGTTGGTCAAATAGATCATCAATCCTAGGAAGCGGATAACGATTCTTAACAGTCAACTTGTTCAATTCTCTATAGTCAATACACATCCTAAAAGAACCATCCTTCTTTTTCACAAACAAAACTGGTGCTCCCCAAGGCGATGAGCTTGGTCGAATGAAACCTTTGTCCTGGAGTTCCTTGAGTTGTCTTAACAACTCCTCCAATTTAGAAGGTGCCAAACGATAGGGAGACTTTGCAATTGGTACAGCTTTAGGGATTAACTCAATCCATAACTCAATTTCTCGGAGAGGTGGCAATCCTAATAAATCATCCAAAAATACCTCGGGAAAGTCTCTAACCATAAAAATCTCTTCTTGTTTCTTTTCTCTAGCCTTTGCACTCATCAAAAGTCTCGCTTTCTCTTTTGGTCTTTCTCCTAATACTCTAAGCACCTTGCCATCTAGTAGTGGTATCCTCACTACTTTCTCATGACAAATTATTTCAGCCTTATGATTAGACAACCAATCCATACCTATAACCACATCAAAAATCCCATGCCCAAATGGTATCAAATCGATGTCAAAGACATGACCCTTAATTTCTAATTTGCAACCTTTAATAACCTTATCAATCTCTACTAGTTGTCCGCTAGCTATCTCAATCTCATATCTGAAACCTAATTCATTGGGCTCTATGCCTATAAGAGGTATAAAAGTAGTGGAAACGAAGCTATAGTCGGCACTAGAGTCAAATAAGGTAGTGGCAAAATGATTGTTCAAAGTAAACGTACCCGTCACAATGTTCAGATCCTGGCGAGCTTCCTCTGCTCCCAACATGAATGCCCTACCCCTAGCCTGGTTCCCTTGGTTTCCACGACCCTAACCCTCGTTATTAGCATCAACTTGATTTGGATGATTTTCTTCCGGGCCTCGTGCCCTATTCAATCTAGGACAACCTGACCTGACATGGTCGGTACTCCCACACTCATAACATGCCCTAACATTTGGGTTTCTAGCATTGACAGGATTCACTTTCCTCGGCACACTTCTAAAATCCCTTGCCAAATGTCCCGGGCGGTTACAGTTGAAGCATGTGCGACAAGGTCCACCTGGTACATGGTAGGAGTTGCAGGTGGTACACTTGGGCCAAGTACCCGTATTCTCTCTTCCTACAGGGTTTACAGTTGTAGCAAAAACATTCCCAGTCCTAGTCCTCTTATTATCATCCTTTCCACTCCTATCCTTGCTAGGTTCCCCCACATTTCCTCTTTTCTTAACCTTTTTAATTGATTCATTTCTCACAGCCTCATCAGTTAGTGCACCAGAAATCTGCACTGCCTTTTGCATAGTTTTTGGCTCTGTTGCTGCCACCATCCTATGGATCTGTAGAGCAAGGCTATACATGTATCTCTCAATCTTCCTACTTTCAGGAGTCACTAAATGTGGAACTAACCTAGCCAGCTCATGAAACCTATCATTTTACGCAGCATGGCCAGCCCCGACCATGGCGTGATTCCAAAACTCAGTTTCTAACTTTTGCATCTCATGACTAGGACAAAACTCTTCTATCATTATAAACTTAAAGTCATTCCATGACATACTAACATTAACTTCCCGGCTTAGCGTGCGGATCTGAGAGTTTTACCACGTTAAAGCCTTACCCATAAATGAACCAGCAATGTATTTTACTTTTTGGTCAATACTACAACCACTCATATCCTGCACGGAATTCATTTTCTCAATCCATCAGGTAAGAACTACAACACCTCCCTTACCAATTATATTACGAAAGGGTAAATCTTATAGACTGTCACTATCTAAAGATTTCAAGGTACTTCAAGATATAAGATGATGTTGTTTGGGAGAACGAGAACAAAAATAGATAAACTTGCATATATAACGGGTTCAAGAATGAAGGTATAATTGATTAAAGAAACGGGTAGTTTGCTAAAACGATTGTCTATTTATTATAATAAAAAATCCTTTCGGCCTTTACTTTTGATTACAAAAATGCTTTAAGTTCAATTCAAGCTTAGAAATAATAAATATAATCTTTCTTAACCAAGTTCGTTAGACATATGGTTAAGCCTTAAACCTTCTTATACTCGGGTTAATAATCATTTTGTTAGCCAATCCTCACAAGGCTAAGATCTAGTTGTCATAGACAAACAACTTGGAAATCAGGCATTTAGCCGGAGTCTTTCGACCTATATCCGGGATAGAATGATGATCAAATGCCTATTAAAGAATCCGGGTATAAAAACATCAAGTTTATATTAACAATTTCTAAAATTCATTAGTTCATCCAAGTTTAATCCATGATTCCCTCATGATTTCAAAATAAACATGTTAAACTACTTCATATTCATAAATTCAAAACACACAACAAGCATGAAAACTTCAAAAGTCATAATCATAAAGTAGGGAAACATGTTTATACCAAACACAATAGGAAAATATATTGATTCTTCAAGAGTTTCCTTCGAACAATAATTCCAACAACCTGGAAATTCAACTAAAAACACTATAACTTCTTCTCAACACAACCTTCTGAGATCAAATGGTACTTTCCTCAACTAAAACCTGGAATATGATGAAGAATAAGGTTTATTCTTCAACAATTCCCTAGAACAACTTACTAACTAATGAGAAATGATTATAGTTGATTAGAGTGAAGAATGGGATGCCTCTAACCCTAAATTTCGTGCTCTATTTATACTTGAGGATGGTGCATCAATTGCTAGAATTTGGGGAGTAAAAGGTTGCACAATCATTGCAATCATTTATGACTTGGGAGTAACTGTAGGAGAAGTGCGTCGCACAAGGAAAATTATGCGCCGCACTTGGTGTGTAATTAAATAGCATTTACTTCGTCTTGAAGTACGCCGCACAAAGATAATTGTGCGCCGCACTTTGTCTTTGATCATTAACTCCTCCTTGGATTTTCTTCTAGATTCTTCATATAATGATCGTTAATGCATTTAACAGGATTCTTTTGCACGTTAAGTCCTTTTCTTCATTTTTGGTCCTGATATGAATATTACACAACAAACAAGCAAACTTTGCAATATTTCATGCGTTAACATATATATTTAATGTATTTTTGAAGGATATTTTATGTATATTTGGAGTGTTATCACCATCCTAGCATCACTGCTAGTCTAGTAGCAAATATGTCACTTACGCACCTAAATGGCCTACCAGCTGGAGCACTATATTAGGGTAGGACCCAAAACCAAAACCCTTGCCATGACACACAGTACATGCAAGTAAAACCAAAACCCTTGTCGTGCCAAACACAATACACGCAAGTAAAATCACATCACATATATTCACATAGCAATCATAAGCACATAATTGTCACAAAAACAAAACCACGTTTCGCATAGTCAAATTTCAAAACAGTTCAAAACACATTTGAGTATCATTTTCCCCCAACGGAAAAACAGTAGAAAATAGGGCTACAAGAACTCACCTCAAGCAAGTCTTAAGCAACCAAATCTCAATCACACAGGCAAATGCAACGACGTCCGCACACGACCTAGTCTAGTTAATGTCCCATTAAATTATTTATTTCCAAAATAGTCTTCACGTTTGATGCATAGAGGCTAGATGTGTTGTACAATTACCCATAACAATTTAGTGGTGTGATGGTTGACGTCTCATTCTAAAATATCTTATCAATCCGATATCCCAACGATACATACTTGTACTATTTAAAGAAAATAGTTAAGTAATATAAGTAAATATTTATAATAAATAATTATAAATATATCTCGAATAGTCCATTCGGTACCTTTAGTTCCAAATAAAATAATCATAATATGGTTGAAAATGAAACGTTTACTCATAATAAGCATATTAGAGAAGTTTCGAGAAAAATTATATTTTTCGTCTTTTAGTGAATTTATTAAAATAATAAAATAATATTTTATTATTTAAAACTAAAAATCGTGTTCTTAATTAAAATTTTCTAAGTATAAACTTTTTACGAAATTTCGACATGACCCGTACGTTTATATAACGTTTTCCAAGATTTCAAACCTTAATTTCAACACTTTTCGACAAAATTCCAAAATCTCAATCTTTAACGTTTGCTAAAACATTTTTCCCAAAATATCGTTCAATATCACTTCGTAAATACATTTCACTTTCAAAAGTCTGTCCAAAACTCTTTAAACGACTAAACATCGCTTATTGGGCTTTAAGGCCCAACAAGGGTCCAATAAGGTATTTATACGTCCAAAATACTATCCAAGCCCCAAAACTAAGGTCCATTTATATATATAAGCTCATACTAATAAGTAGAAAATAACCCGGACCACATTAAGCCAACAAATAAGCTGCGACTTATTCGTGCTTATTGGGTCGTGAGCCCAAGAGCCCAAAAATCAAGTCTGTAAGCTTAAAAATTAGTACGCTACGTATAGTATTTGGTTAACACCATAAGCTATAAAAATAGTCCACGAACATACGCCATACCCCGAAAATAATAAAAATTACTTCCCTTGTGATTTTAAAGTAGGACGTGAGCACATAAGCTCAAAATAAGTCGCGAAAAGCCCACAAACTATGCTATACAAGCTATTATACAAAATAAACTATCTACCAATATATGTTTCTCAACCATCACGACCACAATATCAAAACTAACAAAACCATCTTGTTTCTTCTCTTATTCGACGAAAGCCAAACACCCTTTTTTATTCGTTTCGTTTCCAAAAATCGATTTTTATGACGATCAACTTATACAACTAACATCTATGCATCAATATAAACCCAAAAGGACAAACGAAATTTAAATTTGGAAACTTACAAGAAAATCTTCAAAATGTAGATTTCGACATGGACCGGACAACCCAAACGTTGTTTAAAAGAATACCCGAGCACTAGAATCAACCCAATACATCACCAACCTTCATGTTTCTTGATCAAAGCTAAAAACCTATTATGTTTGTGTGTGTGTGGTGTTCGGACGAACCAACAAGGGAGAGAAGAGAGAAGTTTTTTTTGTGAAAATGAACTATGTGTTTTTCATAAATGAGGATACGGATATTTTAAGTGTACCAACCATGGACACACTTGCTAAAATCTTGCCTTGATGTCCTCTATGAGACTAGAACCGGTTATGGTATCCAAAGGGGGTCTCGGGCTTTTCTTTTGTGTCGGGATCACTTAAAAGCTCGTAAAACTCAACCGTAAAATTTCCCCCAAAGTTAATTAGCATTTTTATTCACCTTAACAATACTTTTCCATTAACCTAGAGTATTTACATGACATATTTACACTTTAAACCCTTCAAAACTCATTTGGACATTAACGGACGTGTCGGGACTCGTTTTTCGGCATTTCTCAAAATTCACGAGTCAACCACCCGGAATGCAAATAACACAATAATAACCTCTAAAAAGGACTATTATTCACAATAAACTATAAATTACCAAAATTCTCAACAAAATCACCCCCGTCAACATGGTACAAAATCTGAATATACTGGCAAACGTCAAATAGTCAAAGGACTAAAAATGAAATATTCAGAACATAAAAGGGGCAAAGGTTACAGCACGGAATCTCTTGTGTGAGCTCCATGCACCCGTTCATACTGCTACTTTAATCTATTGTGATAATGCGAGTGTTGTATATCTTTCTACTAATCTGATTCAACATCAGCGAACTAAGCACATTGAAATTGATATACATTTTGTTCATGATTTTGTTGCTTCTGGTCATGTTTGTGTGTTGCATGTGTTCCCTCGATATTAGTATGCCGATATCTTTACCAAAGGATTTCTACGTGCGCTATTTTTGAAGTTTCGTGCCACATTGAACGTCCGAAAACCTCCCGCTCCAACTACGAAGTATTAGTCCACATATTATATGCATAGACCTATATCATATTATTTTAGATATTATTAGGTGACTTAAGCCATTATGATTGACTTATGTGACAAGCTATGGCTTTAATGCAACTTAATGATTATGTCGATTATACCAATCTAATAAAAACGATATGAGCTTGGTCATAGAATCATGCTGGTAGATGACTAAGGCTGTGTTTGTTTTTCTAAAAAGATCTGACCGCCTCTTACCACCTACCAGTCAAACGCGGTCACAGGCCAATGTTATTTGTTTTTTTTTCTCCTATTCAGACGCGGTCAGTGGTTATCCGTGGTCAGATGTGTTGGTAGTCTCTTACTGCTTCTGAACCATCTTTAAAGATATATATAAACTCATGGATCTTTGATAAAAACACATCACACCTGCCTTGGTTTGAATGACAACCCATATAGAGTGTTGTTCTTCGGAGATTCGAAAGAGATATAACACCAAAAATTTCCTAGGTTCGAATTACAACCCATATACAGTGTTGTTCGTTGGTGAAAGAGATATAACACCAAAGATCTTTGTAGGTGAAAGAAACTAAAGAGAATAAGCATGTGACTTTAATGTTGTGGTGGCTGAGAAGATAAATAGCTTTTAAGGCATGTGTGAGACAAATTAGGGTTATAACATTTTTTGGTTTTAAGTACTAGGCCACTAGGGTTAGAAATATGTTGGGCTGATTTGTTGGATTAGTTATTTGGACCAAGGTTATGCAATTGAAAATCTAAATTCTGAGCTGGTTTCGATATAACTACGATCACGAAATTGATAATGGATTGTGACTGTTAGTTGAAAATAAACCTCATTTTAGTTGTAAAAAAATATAAAAAATAGGATTAGTCAGACAATTATAAAAAAACAAACATTCACTCCTAGAAAGCACTTGAAGTCTAGTTTCCAGAACCTCAAGCCAATCAATCAAACCATTTACCAATCCACGAGAAATGAATTTTTACTAATCGTAAGTCAAAACAGAAAGTTAAATGAATTTCTAGCGCTTACGGTTTCGGCCATAAATCCTAATTTATAATAGCTATCAAGTTGAATCCAAAGGGATATGAAAGCTTATGATATCTAATGTTCAACCATGTTTTAAAACCAAATTTTATTATATAAGAACCTGGAGCAAAACATGTTTCCCAACCGCCGCTCCAGATTTGACCTTCTTCCGTAAAAAGGCCATATCTCCCTCATCCGGAATCGATACAAAACCATCCAATTCGCCATATGATCCTAAGAATTATATCTATCCTACCATGTCTTTTATTTACAGACCCTAAGCCAAAAATATTGAGAAAAGCCCACGTTTTCCTACTGATCTGGAAACAGTCCCTAATTCTACCCAAAATTTTCACTGAATTTCTACTCCTTACGAAAAAGACAATAAATCCTAATCTATAATAGCAATGGACATGAGGCCAAGTGCTGGAGCTTCCCTAGGATGTCTAGTACAGGTCCATGTTTTAAAAACCCAACTTTTAGTTCAAAAATCTGGTGATAAACATGTTTTCTAATCAAGAGTCCAGAACTGACCTAGTTTCGTATTTTGACCATATCTCCCTCATACGGAGGAATTGGTTGAGCATCCAACTCACACATGATGCTAATACCCATATCTATTCACCCATATAATTATCTTATAGGTTGCAGGCCAAAATTTGGGAGAACAAGCCCCGTTTACCTGCTGTCCCAAAACAGTCCACAATTCCTACCTCCAATTCCATCAATAACACTTCCAAATTAGCTATTGATCAAATACAAAGCCGAAACTTAACTTAATAACATATCCCATAACCAATTAACCCTCAAGAACATGATCATTCCAAGATCAAATATAAAAATACTTGCATGATCAATAAAATCCAAAAATCAAGAACATGCATCTCTATAAAAATTAAATAACAATCTAGGGTTTTTAAGGAGGACTTACAACACTAAAAGGAAGAAGGAAAGTGATCAAACACAACCCTTAGATGGGTGTGTGTTGGCTGCCGAATCCACCAAGGCCAAACCAAAACCAATCAAACTTTTTAATATACCCAAAACCTTCTAAAATCAAACCCTTGTAACACCAATTTCACTTAATTAGATCAAAACCCTTTAAAATCAAAAATCAAGAAATCAAGAACTTTGAAAATAAATCATGCATGGTGGTTATTTGTTGTTGGGGAATGATTTGGGGTTGATTTATGATTGATTTAAGGTTGATTGGGAGTTAATTGGAAAAAATTTGGTGGTGATGGTGATTTGGGTTTACTGTGTGTCGAACAGTATGAGAGGAGAAGAGACAGTGTCGAGTTGCGTGTCTTGGTAAGATAGGACCATTTGAGCTCCTTATAGCTCAAAGTGAAGAAGCTATAGGGTATTAGAGTGCTAGGTGCCAGTTGGCGGCACTTGTAGGCGCCCCCTAAACGCCCCAGATAGCGGCGGCCTATAACATGCTCCATGCCTGCTTTAGTATCTTATATCATGGTTTTTGTTGAGAACCGGAGAAGATATCCGAGTTAGTCAATTGCTATCGGCTTTGGGACTGTGGTTAAGAGTATTGTGATAGTATACTTTTGTTGTTTTATAACATCTTTGTTTGAAAGGGCAAATTGAACTATCTCACACAAACGGTTTCACGTCGTAGGTTAGGTGACATGCCTTATTACCGGGTAGCTCCCCCACCCTAGTTGGGTTCGGACTTAAATCATTTGTACGTGCCATAAGCAAAGCAGCCACTATGTTATGTGAATCTGATTTTATATGCACAGCAGAAAGATCTAGCTTTATCAAACACTGTATTAGTTAAAACCTTAAACTTACACAGATGGCTTTGACATATTTTTTTTGCCGGTTTGCATTAGTGCTTAGTCCACACAATCTCGTTTCTTTGAACGTTTGTCTTTATAAGGAACTTGTCCTCATAAAAACTGCAGCAGCTTTTGGAATGGCTTGCCAAACGCTCCCTCCTCCATTTCAACTAGGCATATGATATATATAAGTACCCATAATAACCGCAAGTTAAAAAACGATTTGGAGTTTTGGACTATGAATGTGTTTTCGATTAGGGCTGGGCATGACCAACGACGGAGCCAGTAGGGGGGGTGGCGGTGATGCTTATGCCCCCGTCCAACTGGCCCACATTCTTTAAACTGTAGTTTAAATTTCAGTCCGTGATTCATAAGTTGTTTGTTCAGGCCCTGCTAATGGTTTGTTTTGGCCCTGCTAATGCCGAAAATCTGTTACAAAGTGTTGAAGGAGAAGAATTTATCCTGTTCCGGCGCCAAATGGCGGAGGGTAACAGCGAGTTTTTATGAGTAAACTGGAGATGGAGGACAGAAACAAGTTTGGGGAATAAGAAGTATCGAAAAAAGATAAATGCTTTTTACACTTTTCTATAAGTACAGCTGTCATTTAATATAGTTATATTAGGTCCTTTAGGTATTATTTATATGCACATAAGTCACTTTGTAAAACTTCAATTCTTAACAATTTATTACTGTATCTACTAGTAAAAGTTATACACTACATTGGCAAAAAAAAATTATGCTAGTATTAGAAAAAAAAAATTGAGCCCCCCTAATACTAATTCCTGGCTCCGTCTCTGGGCATGACCATACGAGAACCGAACCAAACCGAACCGACCCAAGACCGGTTCGGTCATCGGTTTTTAAATATTTCTGGTTTTCGGCTTGGTAGCCGTTCCGGCTAAAACCGAAGACCGAGTATCGCTTCGGTTCCATTCCCACATGTTTCAGTAAATGGTTCGGGTCAGGGAGTTTTGACCCGATGCACACAACTATTTGGGATTGCTTACCTCTTAGTAACAGATAAACAACATAAAAATCTTTAAACATGTGCCAATGGGCTCTATCTCGTAATAAAATTATACACTTGTTAGTTTCCTTAACAATATTAAGAAATTTTAAGCACTATTTCTTGACGTGCTTATTGTACGCAGCTTATGTGCTTCTTCTTATAATAAGAAACGTAAATAAAAAAAATAAACAGTTTCAAATACCATCTCTAATATGTACCACCAATATTTTGTACTTGTCAATAATAGGAAGATAGATAAATTCGAATAATAAGCTTTCGAAAGTATCGCCTTTTTTGTTAAGGTAAATTAGAAGCTGTATTATATATTCGTGGTTGGAGGGACAAATTGTATTTTAAGAGTTCAGTGTCAAACATTGTGTCATTATGTTTGATCAGGTTTTGCATCATAATTTACAAGGCCTTTATTAGATGGCACACAACTTATGTAGCTTAATAATTATATGAGGTTTTCCCTCCTCAGGTTATCCGGGAAGGGCGAGTCTTTGACTCAGATGTATGCGGCCTAACCGGGGTATCCCGGTGACCGTTTTCGACTCTTTCCCTGGCCACCCTTCGAATGTGAACCTAGTGAGGACATCAGGTATCTTACCACTAGGCCACTTTGGTGGTGATTAGCTTATGTAGCTTAATATGTATGTTAATGGTACTACTTGAGGGTTATATGCCTCGGCATTTATGCTCTTGCTAATTTTTGTCCCTTTTAGGAATTCTTATGCAACATTTCGATCCCACGTTGTTCATATGTGAGTTCCATTACTTTGTTTCTTGAGAAACGTAAATGTGACTGCATCCCATTACGCGACGTGGGGAGTTAGGACCAACAGACGGTCGACATTAATTTTCTTTAATAAGCTTAATGTCTATTTTTGGGTATAGGCTAATGTCATATTCTGAATGTGCTCAATTCGAACTTTCTACATTACAGGCCTGAAACGATGTTCATTGCTGATATTGTTAATACAATTAGCAATAAACTGCGTCTCAAATTAATTTCTACTCCACCACATCTAACTGGAATGGAAACCCGAGCTGAAGATATTAATTCATGGATGAAAGATATGCAAGATGTTGAAGTTCTTGCAATTTGTGGCGTGGGCGGAAGTGGAAAAACAACACTCGCCAAATATATTTATGATTCCAACTTGCCAAAGTTTGAAAGCAGCAGTTTTCTTGAAGACATTGGAAAGATATGTGGAAAACCCTATGGTTTGTGTGCGTTACAGGAACAACTTCTTGCAGATATTTTGGAGGAAAAGAACAAAGAACTCAATGTTACTTCGTATAAAATTCAGATTGAAAAGGCGTTGCAAAACAAAAAGGTGCTTATTGTCCTTGATGACATTGATAAAAAAGAGCAGATAGAAGCTTTACTTGGAATGGAAAAGTTTAATACAGAATGCAAGATAATTATAACAAGTAGGTATTCAGTTCCAGCTATACATTTATGGTTCGGTTCAACATACCGTAGGTGTAAAGAGCACAAACTCGAGTTACTGAATGAACTTGAATCAGTAGAGCTTTTAAGTTGGTATGCATTTGGATCCAAAATTCCAAATGAAGGTTTCAAGGAACTAGCTCTTAAAGCAGCACAATATTGTACAGGAAATCCACTGGCTCTTAAATTGTTGGGATCGTTATTTGTTAATGCAAAAGACTCACGAAAAAGAAGTAATATAGAATATTGGCTGAGTACACTGAAAGTATTAGAAGGAGATCCTGATCACAGAATACAAAGTATACTCCAAATGAGCTTCGATCATTTGCCATTTTATACTTACAGAGAGTTATTTTTGCATATTGCTTGTTTCTTTATTGGAGAAGATGAAGATTATGTGGTGAAGGTATTGGAGCCTGATTATTGTGCAACAGCTGGGATCATAACCCTAATTAATAGATGTCTTGTTACTGTTTCACGCAACAAAAAATTGATGATGCATGGATTGATTATAGAGATGGCAAAAAGGATTGTGCTTGAAGAATCACACACAAATCCTGCAAAACGAAGTAGAGTATGGTGTAATGAAGACTCTTACACTCTGTTGAGACAAGGAAATGTAAGATTCTACTTATTAGAGGTGAAATTATGGGCAGATTCGTGTCAAAATGGGCAATCGTTTATATGGGCTCTACTAGGTCGCGTTAATTGACCCAATACACTAATATTATTGAATTTTTATCAATGAGTAATGTTTCAAATTGATTTAAAAGTTGTTTCATTTCAGTAGTTACGTAGTTTTTTTGGAACAAAATGATTTAGAGGGGAGCACTATAAAACAATTGGGTGACTTTTGAGTTGACTCGTTTCCTTATAAAGTAATTTTTTTAATTCTACCCATTTGACCCGTTAGAGAGGAAATGTATCCTCAATCGACCCATTAGTAAGTAAGTGGGTCAAAATTTGCCCCTTTTAGTACTTATGTACATATTAAGTTTATTTGTATCGCTCTCTTTCAAGTTTCAACTAATAGTCGTGTTCCATCCCTTTGTTTATTAGGGTTCAGACACTGTAGAAGGTCTAGCAGTCGACATGCGGATGGTGAGTGAAGAGAAGCATGACATGGTAATACTCGAGGACTGAAAATTACGTAGTAACTTATTCCAGTTGTAACAAGTAATACATCTCTTATAAACTTCACAGCCAACAGCCTTTGACGTGGATTCAGTTGCAAAGATGGACAATCTAAAGCTGCTCCAGCTCAACTACGTGAAATTATCCGGATCCTATGACGAATTTCCAGAAGATTTGAGGTGGCTGTGCTGGCATGGATTTCATCTACGAACCCTGCCTGACTTTTTCATGGGTAACTTGGTGGCGATAGACATGAGCTATAGCAAATTGAAGCTGTTTGAACCCCCCATGGTAGGTATTCGTGTGTCTTCCCTTTCTTTAATGTCTTGGTCTCTTAACCTCGTTACTTTTAACACAGGTAATTAGACAACTGAAGATTCTGAACTTTAAAGACTCACATAGTCTAGCTGAAATCTGCCATATCTCTCGCCTTCCTAATCTCGAGACGTTGATTCTTTGGAACTGTTACAGTTTGGTTCATGTTTCTGAAACAATTGGAGAGCTTAAGAGTCTTGCTCTGTTAAACTTGATAGGATGTGAACAGCTGCTAAGAGCCTCAAATTTTGGTGGGCAGAGTTCACAACAGCCATTGTTTTCCTTTCCACACTCATTAGAGAGGCTATTGCTGAAAAGTTGCAATCTTGAGGATAACAATTATTATTTGACTTTCCAAGACCAGTCACTTTTGCAGTACTTGAATTTAAGCAATAATTTATTCGAGTTCTTGCCTGATTATAATCATCTTAAAAACCTCCGGGTACTCGATTTAAGTTTTTGTTCAAAACTAAAGTGCCTTTTGTGTGTCCCAAGTACACTAGACGAGCTGTTTATTACTTGCTGTAAGTCGTTGGAGAAAATAACATTTCAGTTACATCAGTTCACATTGCGGGAGATTGATTATGAAGGCTGTGCTGATTTATTGGAAATTGAAGGCCTTGTAAAATTGGTGCCAATATCCAAAATAAATGAAATAGATTTGGGACACATGAAGTGGCTCAAACAACATAAAAATCACGAGATGTGCTTGATCGGTGATTACAAGCTCGCAGCTGGCAGAAGTTGGCCAATACAGGTTCTTTCATCCTCTCTTAAATAGTTTAATGTGTACATCAAGCTACATTTTTGCAAATTTATCAAGAGGTGACAAAATGGGCAGGTTGGGTAACAGTTTAAAACTAGTATTTTGTTTTTGGGTACCGATCGGGTTGACACGTTACAGTTTTTGTTCACCATATAAGTCTTATTATAAAAGAACTAGTGTTTCCAAGATGACGACGAAGTATTATTTCTAGTACCCATTGTAAACTCGAATCAACCCATTTATAAGTAAATGGTTCCCAAACTTTTCACTTCTAAAATGATTTAAATTATTAGTATCATAAATAACTATTTCTCCAATATGAGGACAAAATGATATTATTTCTCTATTAATTAAACTTTCAGAATGAATGATTTGGGAAGGTTTATGCCTTAAAAAATATTTTTGGCAAACTTTTGACCTGTTTCCTGTTGAGTATTTTTTAACCTGATTAACCTATTATAGATGAAACATAATCCCAACGACCTATTATTATGTAAATGGGTCAAATTTCCCACTTCTAAATGATCAGCATTTGAATGACTGAAACTTTCAATTCTGTGTATTGCAGATGTTGTACGAATTTGCTATAATGAGTACATTTCTGCCAGACATAATGGATCTGGACATAACATGCGAGTACACGTCAAAGTCCTCATCGTTATCCTTTAATGTGCCTCCACATACTATAAATCACACACTCCAAGGATTAAATGTGACATTTAAATATAAATTATCCAGCTATGACAAACATGAATGGCCGATATTTGGTAAAATCAGTAACACAACCAAGGGTCGTGATTGGATATACAACCCTATGGTCTTTGGCAACCCTGGAGTTGGTGAAATTGCTATATGGTTAAGCTATTGGTCGATGGAAAACTTATTAGATGTTGGTGATAAAGTCATTGTGTCTATTGTTGTGGAGAATGGATTGGAAATAATAGAGTGTGGTGCAAACCTTGTGTATGGTGAAAATAAGGTAGAAAAGGGTGCCTGGCGAAATAATACAGAATGGGATTTGTCGACATTTAAGTTAAGTGCCGGAACTTATTATCTTTGTCGCCGTGATTTCTTAAAGTCAATGGAGGTTAATGGACCAACCCCCAGCTGGTTTAGGAATTCAGTTGGTTATAAAATTGACTATACAGGTAACTTTTTTTTCAAAGCTAATTTATTGGTTTCTTGAATTCGGATTTAGTACTGGGGTGCTTGGTTAGAAGTATTAAGGGGTAAGGAAAGGGAAAGAAAATCATTAATGAGGCTTGGTTAACTATAATATAATGGAGCATTACCCTAAACAAGGTAATTAGTCATTACCCTACAAATTGGGGGTTATGGTATTCATTACTCATGTAACAACTCACTTTTTATTTCAAATTTTTTTTTCCAACTAATCATGTAACCGCCAACTATTGCATTTTTTTAAATCAAAAAATAGTTTTGTCCCATCAATTCTTATGGTCCAACGACTTTTATGTTTTTTTTTTACTTTCGTAATTTTGGTATTGTTATAAATCCGTCACAATATGCGAAACTATATTTAGGTAAATAGCAAACAGTTTGGTTTAGATTTTTTTTTTATTGTTGTTTGTGCATGTTATAGCAAACAGCTTGTTGTTTGTACATGTTAGCTTGTATAATTTTTTGTAAAACAAAAAACTTGTGCCAATTAATATATTGCTACTAATTAGGAGCAGTTTTTTTATAGATTTGTCATGTATGTGTTATATGTATGAAGTATAACCAAGCACAATCAATTACTAATGAAATACCTATTACATTCCTTAGTATTCCCTTTACCTTTCCTATTGCTATTCCTCTATTTGAACCAAACACCCCCTGAAGTTCTTCGTATCTTACATTTTTTTACAGAGATAAAAAGTTGGGGAATAACTGGTCGATCTAAGACAATGTAAGCATAAATTCCAGATGTGGAAATTTAATTTGGAATCATCCATGGTGCTGAATCGGTACGAGTTTGTGAATATATTTGATATATGTGTGCATTATTGAATTTTTAAAAGTTTATTTTCCTGGGAGTATCGGTGACACGTCCTTCTCTGGGTACGTGAATCTTCTGGAATTGGATTGATCAGTTAGTTGCGTTCACCAAATTAGAAAGACCGCCACAAAAGTCGCACAAAAAGGCGTTCGGGACATCAGTTATGTTACGAAAAGACGTCGGGTGGATGAAATGTAAGCATGTGAGTTCTGACTATTAGAACTCATTCAGAAGAGTGTATAAATGGTAGATTTTCAGGTGTTGCTATATTTTTGAGTTTCCTAAAATGAAAAATATCCTTTATAACAATTAGAGTAAATTACGCCATTCGTCCTGTGGTTCAGACCAAATCTGTACCATGATCATTTTTTCTTTTATGCATGATTGATCACTAAAACAAACTATGTAATACTGTTCCTCCTTATCTTTGGATATCCGCTAAATCTGACCGTTAAAGTCAATCATGTGCAATGCACGTGAAGGTATGATAGTCAACTTACGTTTATCTTTATGTGGCCTATTATTTATATAAGACTAAGGTGTGTTTGTTTCGGCTTATATGTGGCCTTATGAGCTTATTTCATTTCGGCTTATATTTCATGAAGCCTCAAATTTCTGGCTTATTTTGAGACTTGTGGGCATATATAAGTTTATTACGACATGATAAACTTATAGAAGCTCATAAGTCTCAAAATAAGCTAGAAAATTATATAAGCCGGAATAAAATAAGCTCATAAGCTCACATATAAGCCGAAACAAACACCCCCTAAGGATGCTCCCAATGGAGACCATTACCCAGCTACTCACGCGCCAACACCAATGGGCAAGCCCCATTCTCACGCGTTATGAGGCAATAATTCACCCAAATAGGTGGCAGGCTCACCTCATTGATTCTTGTGCATTTTATGGGCCCTCTCCTTTTATACCGTTACGTATCTCTATATTAAAAAAAAAATAAACTTTACCCGTAAATACTCTCCTAACTCGTCATTTTTATACACATTTTCAAACTTAATTTCACACAACTCAAACAAAATACTTATCAATCATCATGAGTTCCGAAATAATTTCGAAGCAATAATTTTCATAGACTCATCGGACAACGGAGAAGTTACTAGTCGGAACATGAGTTTTTTTAGTCGAGTATTGTCGTTTATCAGGAATAGACTACAAGCAAATCGACCGACTAGAAACACCATAGATCGAGATCGTTATGGTGCTCATGAACATTTAGTTCGAGCCTATTTTACATCGAATCCGATGTTTCCGGAAGCAACTTTCCAAGAGAGGTTCCGAATGAGTCGAACGATATTCATAAGGAAGAGAAAGCATTTCCCCGTTGATGAAGTGATCCGCAATTCGCCAATTGGCGTACAACACCGTTCTTGATGCCCTTGACGAATATTTGCAAATGGGCCAAGAAACTGCTCATCTTTGTCTTAAACATTTTTGTACGCCTGTCAGAGAGTATTTGCGAAAACCCACTGTCACTGATGTTGAAAAGCTATACGCGTTTCACGAACAAATGCATGGGTTTCCAGGAGCTTTGATTTTACAGACTGGGAGTGGTTTGGTTGTCTGATCGCATATAAAAGGGCAATTTTGTAGACGTGATCATGGTTCGAATCCACTCATTTTGCTGGAAGCTTTTACGTCACAAGACTTACGGATACGACATGCTTTATTTGGTGTTTCGGGGTCGAACAACGACATCAACATTATACACCAGTCCCCTTTATTCAATAATCTCAAAGAAGGAAAAGCACCATAGGTTCCGTTTGTGGCTAACATATCTATGGGGATATTATCTTGTTGACGGGATATATCCGGAACAGTTGCCACTTGTTAAGTCAATTTCAAATATCAACGTTTGTGAAAAGCTTTCGACTCATTCGGAACCTCACCTCAAAACGTGGGGCCGGAAACATCGGATTGTCACTAAAATAGGCTGCAACTAAACGATCATGAGCACCATAATGATCACGATTTATGTTGGTTCTCTTTTGTTGTTTTGGTTGTGGTAAATAAACCAAAAACGACAATGCAGGCTAAAAAAATTCAAGTCGCGTTGAACTTTTTCTTCTCTTTCCGCATGTAAATCTTCAACGTCTAAGAGCATTATTGGTTCGTAATTCGTATCCATAATAGGTTTTGTTATGACCACAAGCGATTACGATATAAGAGAATGCACGAAGCGGCAAAGAAAGATGTGGACATTTGTGCTCTAGAGAGTAAATGGGCTATATTAGTCAATCCGCACAATCATATCTTATACCAAAAATAAAAAAATGATGTATACATGCATCATATTACATAATATGATTATAAAAGACATAAGGAGGGTGATATCTCCCAATTTTGTATCTGGGGGAAGCACAACAACCGGACGATCTCACACGATCCCAAGAAGAAAGGCATAGAGTTATAAGACTATATCAAATCATCACAAGAGCATCAAAACCTTCGTGCCGATTTGGTCGAACACATTTATCGTAATGTTTAATTTTAGTTTTTGATATTTATGATGTTTTTCTATTTATAATGTAATGTTTTTGTTAGGAATACGAAAAGTATCGGTCACTTCCATAATATCGTAAGATAGGCTCGTAGTATAGTTTTTGGAACCTAGAAAAGGTAGTAAGGCCCAAGGCTTATGGTAAGCCCATTAAGGGTCTATGGCCGACCAATCATGTAGTATTTATACACCTCTCCACACCTTGGAGAGGGTTGGTTGTTCACTTGTTCATTTTCTAATCTAATATTGTTCTCTTTCTTTTCTCTCTCTAAAGTGTTCAATCCTTCCACTCTCTCTCTAGATTTCTTGTCATTTGATTGTAAGATAAGATACATCATATATTCTACAATTGGTATCAAGAGCCATGGGGTGATTTAGCTTGGTTTTCTGTGCGTTTTATTTCTCTTGTTTGGTCGTGTATTTGGTTCGAACACTCTACAAAAGATTTCATCTTTTGTGTTTAATCAAGGAGATGATCCAATTGCATGTCTCAATAAGGCAATGGATTTTCTCATAATTGTAGCTTCTTCAAAGTTCCCTTCAACCAACAATCAACTTAGAACTTCCTCTAATCCGAGAA
>BQNB010051317.1:21043-41053 GCA_026074375.1 Tanacetum coccineum | reverse complement strand
CTTGCGGTCCTGCATATTATGATTTATCAAACCTATGAATTCACCAACATTATTGTTGTCGTTTTAAAGCAATGTTTTTCAAGAGATCAGTAAGCATAAGGTGCCAAGGATACATTGGTGATTTTGTTTTGGGATGACATGCTAAAGATATGGTTGTATTATGTTTTGGGAAACTCATGTGTTGGGAACCAGTATCTTTGTAATAATAATAAGGAACAAGTTAAAGATTCGGGCTATTTGTATCAAATATTTGTTAAATCCAATGTATCAGTTTTAAAACGACTTTTTGGTCGTTCTATATATATCTTATGTTATTGATCTATGAAGTAACACGCCCGGACCCTTATTCCGCTGCGACCCAATTTGGGGGTGTTACAAAAATAACCGTAACAACAATAGCAACCGCGACAATGATCACCAACAACAACAAAATAGAAGGCCAGAAACCGTTAGGGCTTATGCTGCTACCCCAACTGAAAATAGTAGGTATACTGGAAGCCTTCCCCTGTGTATGAAATGCACCCTACATCACACAGGACCTTGCACTGTCAAGTGTCAGACTTGTAACAAGGTGGGTCATCTGACCAGGAACTGTAGAAACAAAGGGCCAGCCACTGGAAGCAACCTATAGCCAGTGTCAGTAACTTGTCATGCATGTGGAGAGAAAGGGAATTTCAAAAGTCACTGCCTAAAAGCAAACAACAGTGCCCAGGGAAGAGCATACTTGCTAAGGGACAAGAACGTTCACCAAGATCCAAACGTAGTCACATGTACGTTCCTTCTAAACCAACATCTAGCTAGAGTATTATTTGATTTAGGAGCCAATAAAAGTTTTGTATCCATATCTCTTGCTTCTATGCTTAATATCCCACCAATTATACTAGATACCACCTATGACATTGAAATGGCCGATGGAAACCTAGTAGACACTAATACCGTTATCCAAGGTTGCACTATGATTTTGTTAAATCAACCTTTCGAAATTGATCTCATGCCGATTAAACTCGATAGTTTCGATGTCGTCATTGGTATGGATTGGTTATCCAAGTATCATGCTAGAATTATCTGTGACGAGAAAGTGGTCCACATCCCCATCAACGGTGAAACTTTGATCATCCGAGGTGATCAAAGTAAAACCCGACTAAACCTCATGTCCTGTATTAAAACCAAAAGATATATATCCAGGGGATATCAAGTTTTCATAGCCTAAGTAATGGAAAAGAAGTCAGATGAAAAACGACTGGAAGATATACCGGTAGTCAGAGAATTTCTGGATGTTTTTCCTAAAGACTTACCTGGCCTTGCCCCAGTTCGCCAAGTAGAATTCCAAATCGATTTAATTCCAAGAGCGACACCAGTAGCCCGAGCAGCTTACAAATTCGCTCCTTCAGAAATTCAGGAACTATCAAACCACCTACAAGAGTTAGCAGACCAAGGTTTTATCCGACCAAGTACTTCACCTTGGAGAGCTCCTGTCTTATTTGTTAAAAAGAAAGACGGATCTTTCAGAATGTGTATCGATTACCGGGAGTTGAATAAACTCACCGTAAAGAATCGTTACCCATTACCCAGGATCGATGATTTATTCGACCAACTTCAGGGTTTGAGTACTTACTCAAAAATTGACTTGAGATCTGGCTATCACCAACTAAGAGTCAGAGACGAAGATATTCCTAAGACCGCCTTCAGAACGAGGTACGGACACTACAAATTCCAAGTAATGCCATTTGGTTTAACTAACGCGCGTGCTATGTTCATGGATCTCATGAACCGTGTGTGCAAACTATACTTGTATAAATTTGTGATAGTGTTCATCGATGATATTCTCATCTACTCCTGTAACAAAGAAAAACACGCAGATCACCTGAGAATAATTTTGGAATTACTCAAAAAGGAGAAATTGTATGCTAAGTTTTCCAAATGTGATTTCTGGATTAGTATTGTGCAATTTCTCGGGCATGTGGTTGATAGTCAAGGTATTCACGTTGACCCCGCCAAAATTGAAGCAGTTAAGAATTGGGCACCTCCTACCACACCTACAAAAATACGCCAATTCTTAGGACTCGCCGGCTACTATCGAAGATTCATCAAAGATTTTTCAAACATTGCAAAGTCTTTGACTAAATTATCCCAGAAAAACAAGAAGTACATATGGGGAGAAGACCAAGAGTCAGCCTTCCAGCTGTTAAAACATAAACTTTGTGAAGCTCCAATCTTAGCATTACCCGAAGGAAACAACAATTTTGTCATTTACTGTGATGCATCACATCAAGGTCTGGGAGCGGTGTTAATGCAAAGAGAAAAAGTTATTGCATATGCATCCTGACAACTCAAGCCTCATGAAGAGAACTATACCACACACGACCTTGAATTAGGAGCAATAGTATTCGCTCTTAAAATTTAGAGACACTATCTGTACAACACAAAGTGTATTGTGTTCACAGATCATAAAAGTCTCCAGCATATTCTTCATCAGAAAGAGTTGAACATGAGACAACATCGTTGGCTAGAATTGCTCGTAGATTACAATTGTGTGATTCGTTACCATCCAGGAAATGCAAATGTTGTAGCAGATGCCTTAAGCCGGAAGGAACGAATCAAACCACTCCGAGTTAGATCATTAGTTATGACCCTTCACCCAAAATTACAAACACAAATCCTCGAAGCCCAAACCGAGGCGATCAAGGAAGAGAACATCAAAGCTGAGAACCTACGAGGAATGGACAAAGCATTTGAAGTACGTCCTGATGGAACTCGTTGTATCAAGAATCGAAGTTGGTTACCACTCTTTGGTAATTTGAGGGACTTGATCATGCATGAATCTCATAAATCAAAGTATTCCATCCACCCAGGTTCTAACAAGATGTATCAGGATCTAAAGAAACTCTATTGGTGGCCTAACATAAAGGCAATCATCGCTGAATATGTCGGCAAGTGTTTGACATGTTCTAGAGTTAAAGCAGAATGTTAGAATCCATCTGGCTTACTGATACAACCAAAGATTCCTACATGGAAATGGGAAAGAATAACGATGGACTTCATTACAAAACTAACCAAAACATCAAATGAACATGACACAATTTGGGTCATTATAGATTGGCTTACCAAATCAGCACATTTCATTCCCATCAAAGCAAACGATAGTATGGAAACTCTTACCAGGTTGTATATAAAGGAAATAATCTCACGGCATGGAGTGCCGATATCCATCATATCGGATCATGATAGTCATTTCACATCCAGATTCTGGCAATCAATGTAGAGTGCTTTGGGTACTCAACTAGACATGAGTACGGCATATCATCCCGAGACTAATGGAAAAAGTGAAAGAACCATCCAAACACTCGAAGACATGCTTCGAGCCTGTACCATAGATTTGGAAAAGGATGGGAAAGACACTTCCCACTGGTAGAATTTTCTTATAATAATAGTTACCATGCCAGTATTTAGGTAGCACCATTCGAGGCACTTTATGGTCAAAAGTGCCGATCACCTGTCTGCTGGGCTGAAGTTGGAGATGTTTAACTCACGAGACCAGAGATAATCCATGAAACCACCGAAAAGATAGTTCAAATCTAACAACGCTTGCAAGCTGCAAGAGATTGGTAAAGGAGCTATGCCAACGTAAGGCTAAAGCCTTTGGAGTTCCAAGTTGGAGATCGTGTTATGTTGAAAGTGTCACCTCAAAAAGGTGTCATCTGATTCGGAAAGCGAGGAAAGCTTAACCCCCAGTACATTGGACCATTTAAGATTCTTGATAGGGTCGGCCCAGTGGCATACAAACTTGAGCTTCCTGAAGAACTCAGTAATGTCCACAATACTTTCCACGTTTCTAATTTAAAGAAATGCTTATCCGATGAATCCCTTATCATTCCAATTAAAGAGCTTCGGCTCGATGACAAACTCAACTTTGTGGAAGAACCAATAGAAATTATGGATCATGAAGTCAAGCAACTGGAACAAAGTCGTATTCCTATAGTCAAAGTAAGATGGAACTCTAAAAGAGGACCAGAATTTACGTGGGAACGCGAAGATCAAATTCGTGCCAAGTATCCACATCTATTTTTAAACATCACTCCAACATCCAACTAAATCTCGGGACGAGATTTCTTTTAAGGTTGGGAGACGATAACAACCCATAATTTTCATCAATGTAATTATCCATCTATTAAATTAGATGTAATTTTCATCAATGTAATATCTACTTATTAAATTAAGTACAACCATTTTCATGGAAAGATTTTTTACTTATGTAACGTAACTTACATTACAAAAGTAAGCGAGATCACGCAACCTACCAATGCAAATTTCATCAACGTTTATGTCAAGTAAACGTTATAATATGTTAAGCAATATGTTTTAAACACCATTTTATCATACGTTATCTATTTAACGTATTTCTATAATGTTATAGCAAAGCAGACTTTAAACGTTAACATTTATATCAAACCCTATCTATATGTAATGTTTACATACAAAATAAATGTACAAGCCTTCAAGGCATGTGTACAAGTGATCAATACACAAAATTTAAATTATATTTCCCTCCTAAATCAGTGTACAACTCTTTAAAGCTTAAAGTAAAATTCGACTATGCATAAAATTCAAACTAGCTCATTTCCCTCCATTTTCTTAAAGATTTTATACCACCTCTTTAGCACTAAGTACAAGCAATCCAATGCATCATATTTAATCACGTTTCCCTCTCTAATCCTAACCCTAGCTCGTCCAAAATCCAAAACCCTAATTTGAAAACCCTAATGACCCCGATACCACTTAACTAGTTTCGAACCAAACCAAGACCAAGCAATCACCCTCCCTCCACCATGATCCACCTACGTGCTAGCCTCCTTATCACAACCAAGCAAGCACCCTACCACCTCCATCACCGCCCTTGCTCACCAAGCAAACAAACACCCCTCGTTACCCTTTGTTAACTGAACCCCTCTCACATCCTTACACCTCTTTAAGCTACCCTCCTAGCTCTCCTTAGTCACCTAGTAAATCTCTTGGCCACCACTCCAAGTAAACTTGGCCACTACTCCAAGAAAACTTGGCCTCCATGTCATTTCGAGCCCTATATAAGCCGAAACACATACACACACATTCAAACTCACCTCTAAACTTTAAACTACCTTAAAATCATGCTCTAACCAAGGACTAGAAGACTAAGAAGGAAGTATAATCCACATAGAAGCCAAGAAACAAGAATAGAAGTCCTTGATTCATCTCCTAAAAGGGTTCGGGTCTCATTTGCTCAATTCGACCCATTTCCTCCATTTCATGTACTTGTAAGCTTCTTACCTTGTTCCATAAGCTCTTGTATCATAATAGATCATGTATAAGATGTATTTAAGTCACTTGTATAAGCCTTGAAACATAAAACCATTTGTTTGGTTTTCCTAAACCAAACAAAACCCTAATTCGCACTCTAAACCCTAATAAGTTATCTTAATAAAACCTAAACCCTAAAAGCCATAAGCTGTCATAATAAGTTGTTTCTATAAGCTTCATAATGATTTTTATAAACTTTAAACGAACCTATTTTGGATTTTTAAGCTAATAATCTCTTTTGATAAGCTATAAGCCTGTAAAAGCTACTTATTTTAGCTTATAGTAATAAGCTATAAGCTGCAAATCCATTTCTAAATCAAAAATATCAATATTATGATTTTTGGACTTGTTTCGCAAAAGGTTTCATGCTTAGGGGTCAATATTGTAAATATTGAAATTTAATAACTTTTGTGCCAAAAATGTCATTATTCCAAAGTTTAAACCACAAGGGCATATTTCACCATTTTTGAAAGTTAAAGGTTAAAAAGTTATAAACTTATATATAAAGGATTAAAAGTATAAATTAATATATATACCAAGGGTATATATTGTCATTTTCGTATTCTTAAAGGTATAAAATGCAATATTTTTATATTAATTATAAAAATATATTTAAATATTATAAGACTCGATTTTATTAAAACCCAACACATTTGTCGTTATCATTCATCGATCGAACACTATAAGATAATTATGTTATATATTTAACATAATTTATCATCCACTAGCTTTTGAAGAAACCTAAAAACGATAAAATCTTATCATTTAAACTATAACGTATTTCATTACTAGGGAGTTTCATGTGAGGGGCTTCATTTGGGTAGACGTTTTGACGAGTTGTTGGATTTACGATTTAATGAGTCCTAGCTCCTCAAGCGTTTACTACATGACCTCTGGATTATGATAGCCCGAACAGTGATACGATGTTTTCACGAATTAATAAACCAAAATCATATTCGTTAAACTTTATGAAATAAAGTTTTGAAATATCAAACTAAGACTTGACATATTATCCCAGGTTGCGTGACGAGGCTGTTTACTTCCATTTGAATTAAATTTCAAATCAATCAACTACCTTATCAAGGTGAGTTCACAGTCCCACCTTTATATGTTTTCTAAACACCGTAGGGAGATACATGCTATAAACCATGAATACAAGTATTTTTCTAACTGTATGCTATCCTGATATATTATTGCCTAAGTTTCCCTTTACTGCCAATATTCTTAATCATGAACCATTAGTCACTTGCAAGTGAACGCGAATATTGTGGATAGATCTATTGGGGGTGATGACTCCCGTTGGTGTACCCGTACATGGGGTAACCAAACTCACTATATTCGAGAACAATGGGTAACTTTGGCAAGTTACCTTTCTACGAGGACATTTTTTCCTCACTAATGTCACTGAGGTGATTTCCATGTTAATGTTTGGTTGCATGAGCTTATGGCAATAATACTGTTTTTCCATGATAATTGTAAATACATGCAATTATTACCTCTTATGATGACTTGTATTCAAACATTTCATTACAAACATTGTGAATTTCACTCAACCGTTGTGTTGACTCTTTTAACGTGTTTATCTTAGGTTATTGAGCAAACCATGGCACGGAGTGGCATTGGACTTGAGGACGTCTAAACTTGTTATCATTCAAGCTTTATGTTTTCAATGTACTTTGGGACCTCTTTTGTAAAACTATGATATATTATTGAATGATAACTAAATTATCCAAAACGTCTCTTTTCAGTCGTTTTCTATGATTATGACTGTTGATTCATGAAGTAATACCCCAAATTAGATTTCGCTGCTATATGTGAAATAACAGGGTGTTACAAGTAAGAAAATACAAAATCAATTAGGATGTTCAATAGTGTTAATTAGGACGGACCACGATAGAGAATTTGATAATGAAGTGCAATATGGAGAGTTTTGTAATGCCAACGGAATTACACATAACTTCTCGGCTCCACGCACTCCATAATCAAATGGCGTGGTAGAAAGGAAAAATAAGACACTACAAGAAATGAGTATAAATATGTTGAATGAACAATCGTTACCACAAACGTTTTGGTGCAACGCCGTAGATACTTCAACACACATCCTCAACCGAATCCTAATTAGAGCCATCTTAGGAAAAACACCTTATGAACTCTTGAGAGGTAGGAAACCTACTCTTGATTATTTTAGAGTATTTCAAAGAAAGTGCTTCATTTTAAATACCAAAGACTACCTCACTAAGTTTGACCCAGAGTCATACGATGGTGTCTTTTTAGGTTACTCTGAAAATAGTAAAGCCTACATCATCCTTAATAAACACACCATGAAAATCAAAGAATCACTCAACATGACATTTGATGAAACTCCTCCACCCTCTAAGATATCACCCTTGGTGGATGATGACTTAGATGAAGAAGAAGCAATTAAGGCTACCAAAAAGAAAAACCTAGAAAATGACATTGAGGATGAAACTTTAGGAATTGATGAAGTAGTCAATATTAAGGAATCTAGGAACCATCTATTAGAAAATGTCATAGGAAACCTTAACCAAAGAAATCTTAGGCCACAAGCCCAAAACCAAAGTAACTTCTTTTGTTTTATATCAACTATAGAATCTAAGAATGTGAATGAAGCCTTAACGGATGAAAGTTGGATAATCGCTATGCAAGAAGAATTAAATCAATTCGTTGCAAACGATGTTTGGGAGTTAGTACCACAACCTAAGAATATGACAATTATAGGAACTAAGTGGGTGTTTAGAAATAAGTTAGACGAGAACGGTGTCGTTTCTCGAAATAAGGCTAGGTTAGTCGCCCAAGGCTATAATCAACAAGAGGGCATCGATTATGATGAAACTTATGCCCCAGTTGCTAGATTAGAGTCTATTAGAATACTATTAGCTTATGCTTATGCTTTAGATTTTAAGCTATTCCAAATGGACTTAAAAAATGCATTCCTGAACGGTTTAATCAATAAGGAGGTATATGTGGCACAACCTTTGGGATTTATTGATTTCAAAAAACCGGATCATGTTTATAAACTAAAGAAAGCTTTATATGGTCTTAAACAAGCACCCAAAGCTTGGTATGATAGATTAAAAGCTTTTCTTATTAAACATGAGTACAAAATAGGAATGGTAGATAACACACTTTTTACTAAGAAGAAAAGTTCAAATCTCATCATCGTTCAAATATATGTCGACGACATTATATTCGGTTCGACTTGTCAAGACATGTGTGATGAATTTGCCAAAATCATGCATGACGAGTTCGAGATGAGCATGATGGGTGAACTTAACTTCTTCCTTGGATTACAAATAAAACAAATGGAAGACGGTATCTTCTTTAATCAATCTAAATATATTAAAGAAATGCTTAAGAAATTTGGCTTAGAAGATTCTAAACCAATGAAAACCCCCATGTCCTCGGATACTAAACTCACGAAAGATGAAGAGTGTGAGTCGGTAGATAGTACCAAGTATCGAGGCATGATAGGTAGTTTACTCTACCTAACGGCAAGTAGGCCCGATATCATGTTTAGTGTCTGCCTTTGTGCACGCTTCCAAGAGGCTCCCAAAACCTCTCATCTTGAAGCGGTTAAGCGTATCTTCCGATACATTAAAGGCACTACGCACTTAGGATTATGGTATCCTAAGGGGACCGGCATAGAAACCGTAGTATATGCCGACTCTGATCATGCGGGAGATTATGTGGACAGAAAGAGCACTAGCGGTATTTGTACGTTCGTGGGATGTTGTTTAACATCTTGGTTCTCAAAGAAACAAACCGATCTTGCTATATCTACTACAGAAGCCGAATACATAAGCGCCAGAAAGGCATGTCAACAAGCACTATGGATGAAACAAGCTCTTATCGACTATGACATTCGACTTGATGACCTCCCGATCATGTGCGACAATAAAGGCGCGATTGGCCTTAGCAAAAACACGGTGCAACACTCGCGAACTAAACACATCGAAATCCGTCACCACTTTCTTCGTGATAATGTCCAGAAAGGACATATCTCTATTGAAAAAGTGTCGTCCATCGACAATATCGCCGACATTCACACTAAACACCTTAAACGTGAATCGTTTAACTATCTACGTCTTGGTTTAGGAATGATGGAACACATTTCATAAATCGTTCTTCTTTTCTTCTGTCTCTATTCTAGTCTGTGTTCCACTCTGTGTCATGACAACTGAATAACTTCATTCGAAGTACTTTAAACATTTTTAATTCGCAAAATGAAAATTAAAACGTCTCTCATTTTGTAAATTTCTTATCAAAATTCAAGTCAAAAACCATCTACTGATGGCGGCCCCCATATCTAGGGCGACCCCTAATTTATTCAATCGGCCCCTATAACGATATGAGACCACCACCAGACGAACACTTATGTCTGTCGCCCTCATTTTGTAAAACATAAAAACAAACACTCCTTCTCTGCAGTCATTGACGAAACACGAACCCAAAACCCTCCAAATCTTAAAATCAACCACTAAAACACAAATTAAAGATCGAATCAACACTAATAATCATTCCTACATCACAAAGATCATTAATTGTAAGTAATTTCGTCTATTTTCTTTATTGTAAGTCATTTCGTCTATTTTCTTTAAAATTTGTGTCCAGGGTTCATGTTGAATAAAAATTAAAAATTGGGGATTTTCATTTTTCTTTTGTTTGTGTGAAATTAGGACTATAATAACATAATGTATAACTAATATGCTTCCCGTAGACATAGGATTTGCATAATTGAAGTGTGTTTGTCAAAAATTGCTTTCACACAAAACCCTAATTTTATTTCAAAATTACTCACGTTAGGAACACCATAAAAATGTTTTTATGCATTGTTAATACGTCCTAAAAATATTTTTGCATACATGCATGATGATATCATGAACAAAATTAGAAGTACATAATTCATATGTATTTTTCGACATGTTTGGATGAGCAAAATTAAATTAAAAAGCGTTTGGGTTAACTCATATGTTTTATTTTAGTGTCAAGTTAACCGTTACTCTACATTTATTACATATAGGCACACACTAGGCAAGAGTACATAATTAACATTACAAGCATATAATAATAAAATCTTAAACAATATTTTGATATAGGTGACAATGCCTTACAAAACATCAGATGACCACAAAAACACAAGAAGTTATAACCAAAAATGTCCGTTGAATACAACAATACAACGAACCACTAAAACGTATTTTTGAATTCTTTGAAAATCATTACATTCACGAAGGGCGGGTAGTTGATCCAAGCTTTGACAATTTGGTCTATGTCAAGTCCATGTTTAGTCATATTGGGTTTGAGTGTCTTCTCAAAATAAATGAACAAATCGTTCCTCGTTTCATTCTCGAGTTCTACAGTCAATACCGTATCAACTATGATTCGGAAGGTCAAATGTTTGTCGAGTTTGTCATTTAAAATCAACTCTTTTCTTTTTCTCTCGAAGAATTCGGTCAAATTTTTGGTATCCCTAACGAAGGTGATTGTTCTTTTTCCAACAAGTGGTCACTTGATGACTTGCCATATATTGTTCCAACGGGTGGTCCTTATCAAACTAATATTCCTTCTCTCGATGACATCAAACTCCTTGTTTAAATCAAACGACAAGGTGTTGTCACTCACATCCGTCATGAGCAAGAGGTTGTATTTAAGGACAATCAAATATTGACTCGTGAAATCACCTACGTTATGAAGACATGGGTCGACATAATTTGGGAAAATGTCTTCTGTCTTGGTGGAAATTGGGATCATGTCCCCACGTGTCTGTGTCATATGCTCTTTTGTATTGCTACCTCCACACAATATAATATTGCTTACTTCATTGCTAAACGAATAGAGTTTGTCACCAAACAAGCGCGGTTAATCCTACCTTATGGTATGTTATTAACTCGCATGTTTGACCATGTCACATCTGAAAATCCTGAGTTGTCAAACCATCTTTATGTCTTGTACGATCGTGTCATGTATCCTATTGCCGCTCAACAAGAGCGAAAGACTCGAAAGGATTATGGCACGAGAAGAGGCCGTACCTCCACTTCCTCCTCGTCCGTCTTCGGTCAACCATCCTCTTCTCATCCCAACGATGATGATAATAATGTAAATAACTAAGGAACCTCGCATGCAATCACTCCTCCCCCACTCGTTTTGTCAACTTATTGACAAAAGAGGTTCCTCGAGTCTTTTCAAACCCATCTAATATTGACCCAAACATTGAAACCTTTCTATACTCGTCAAACCAAAATAATAAACCGTCAAGTTTAATTACGAGATGAGCAACGTGGTGGAATAAGGTCAATCAGGAAAAGTCTCAAGAATTTGTTGAGGGGAAAGAATAAAAATTGAGGAATTTGGATAATTGCTATAAGACAATTTAATTTCGCTTGTTACTTAAGTATAATTAGTGGTACTTTTTTTTTGCTTTGGCACTTTATCTTATATTATTTTGTAAGATTTTTAGAAATTAGTTTGGGCAACGTAGTTTGCCTTGGATGATTGTTCCATTTTATCATCCTAAATGTATTTTCATGCTTTTGCCACTCTATGCTATCTGTTAACTTTATGATATTATGCATGCTTATTTGTTTCATAGTCATATGCCTATAATTGCTTGCAAATTAGTATAGCTAGCTTTTAAATTTGAAAATCTAGGAAGTAATAGATGATTCTTGAGGTAATAGATTTGACTGTAAAATAAATTCTAGGATAGCATGATTCTGCACAAGATTGAAGGTCTGGAAACCTAGGAATTTTTTTTGTTTTTCTAGAGAACGGCCCCTATAAATATTGGGCGGCCCCCATATCCGAGACCGCCAGTATATTTATGGGACCTCCATCAGGCATCACGAGATTTTTACCGTGTCTCTCTTGATTTTCTGTGCAGTTGACTATCCACTCTATAACTCTGCTACTTTCTTGCATTTTGCTAACCACCTTTTTGAATCAAATAATCACCTTTCCATGCCATACTTCTTTAATCCACTACCTATAAAATAAATAATCATCACCTTCACCATCTTCATCATCTTTACAATCATATTCTTTACTTCTCTTCTACTTCCATGGCATCCACACAAGCCTCCTCTTCTAACCCCTCTAAGAAAATCAAACTAACCATCATTCCACCTAGACAACTCTTTGTGGACTTAACTAGTGAAGAAGATGACACTACCACACCTTCTCTTATAACAAAATCCTCTTCTCTATCTCTACCAAATGCACCATCAAAAACTCCATCAACCAAAGATACATCATCTACCTTTGGCACTATCTTTTCTTCGTTTGAGTCAAAATCTTAATCTTCACCTCATTCCTCTAATGACACACCCTCTCCTCAACTATCCAATCCTTTTCTTAATGATATCATGGATGTTCCTCCAAGACCTTCAAACCTAATTCCACTCCAAAGTTATGCTTCTTTAGATATCACTCTATCCTTGTCACCAATCACTCCTCTTGATCACATTCTTGACACCCCTTCACCACAACTACCACCTCAACCATATCTCATAGGTCATCCTATTTAATTCAACACATTTGACTATCATAGGGTAAATTTTCTTTGTTGTTTTCATAACTAAAACCTTATTTTCTCTCTCAGGGATGAGATGAACTTAGTGTTTGCTCACCTTAAGTATCTTCTTACCTCTGCCATTGCCTCACCTTCTCCACCTCATCCTTAAAACATCTTCAATGCTTCTAAATAATGCTTTACCCATACCTTTTGCTCAAAGCCATTATCTATGACTCAAGAATCATCTAGGATTTATGAAGTATTAAGACCATTAGGGTAGTAGTGTTTAATTTTAGTATATCTAAGTATTGTAAGAAATTTATATTATCATGCATAAGTTTACTTTATGTATGAAGTTGTTTTGTTATGCATATATGAATTTTATCTATTATGAATAGGTGGTCCCTTATTATTATGGGTGATATAATTGCATGATGTTTTAAATGGCTATGTCTTCTTTATCTCCATTATTAGCCTTGAATATATTTGTCGTAATCTTGCTACTTGTTAGAAATGTTTTCTTGCACTTGTATTTCTAACTCGGTTTTGTAGCAAAAATTCCATAAGCTCGATCCCTTAATGCCCTAAACAAGGGGGAGCATACATTAAGGGGGAGTCTTGGCATCGTCGATCTTTCTCTCTATAATCTGACGATCAACCTTTTTGGATTTGACAAAAAAGGAGAGAAATGGATTAAAACTCATTAATAACTTGAAAATCTTATTTTTATACAAAATGAGTTTATATTTTGTCATCATCAAAAAGGAAAAGATTGTTAATACAAATAATGCCTAAAAATGTTATTTATATTTTTTGAATCATCTATGTTTTGAAGATGACAAAATTTAAAAACATTCACGATAAAAATAAACGTTTACATGTTATTAATCGTAAACTTCCATTTCGACATAAGTCACTTAAGGTATGGATAAACAAATCATTAAACATGATTAGTGATCAAGAAAATAATTTTTTTTTCTTAACCATCTCAATTCTACAAAACTATTTTTACAAAAATACACAAAATAGTTTTTTTTTAAAAAATAATGATTTATTTAAAAGAATAAATTTGAATTCAGTTTTCCCCCCAAAACAGAAAACAACATACCAAGATCAACCTTTCCTACAAAAAGACAAAAATCAGAGCGTCAGTCTAGTGGCGGCCCCCTAAGTTGCTAGGCGGCCCCTAGATATATCTGGGACCGCCAGAACCGCCATCAAATGACCGTTGGATTTTCCTGGCTTTAAATACTACACTATTCTTAGCAGAAAAACAGACATCTTTGCACGAATTTTTCAACCATCTTTCTCTCTCTAAAACCTTCATTTTCTCACTAAATCTCTTGATCACTAATATTGTTTAATCTTGTTTCAAGTGATCAAATCTCATCTTCTATCTTCTTCCTTCTTCTATCAAGTGCAAGAGAAGAATACTCGTATTCGCCAAGAAATAAAGTGTTATGGATTAGTGATTTCTCTTCTTTTCTTCTAAGATCCAAAAATCGATATTGTTTATCTTGTGTGATTGTGTAAGTAGGGTTGTGTGTAAATCCGATAGTGTATATCTTGTGATTGGGTTGTGCTTTATGTAGTGGTATATTGGTTCTAGCTAAGATTAGGACTCAACATTTAGCTTAGTGTTGGAAAATAACGTAAGCAACGTGTAAACGATTTTCTCTGCCTGAAGGGAGATTGTTGACTTAGTGAAATCTCAAGTCGGATACTCGGAGAGTGGAGTAGGGCGAAGAAGAGCTTCGTAGCTGAACCACTATAAATCTTGGTGTCTTTGTTTGATCGTTCTTTCCTTTATCTCTTTATATTGTTTGTGTAGTTATTACAAGTAGATAGTTATCTTGATTGGTTCATATTGTTGATTGATTAAGCATATACTCGAATGTAACAATTTTAGAAGTAAAATTTTAAAACGCTAATTAACCTATAAACTATTCAACTCCCTTTTCTAGTTTCCACACAACTGTTTAAACTTTCGAGAAGGGGTTAAGGCTAGGTTAAAGGTTATACATTTTTTTATATTTTTTATTATTCTGGCCAAGAAAAATGAATTGAATGGCTCAGTGGGTTGAACTATGGATATCTAGCACCAAAGATGAGTGCTACAGAAGGGTTTATATATGAGTGGTTAGCCAATCAGTGTAATTAGCTAAAAGAATATGTTAAATGGATGGGCTAATTTGGTTAAATCCTAGATTGCCTCTTTATCACATAAAAATACATATATCACGCGAACGTGATCTCATTGCGGTCTTGTAATGATTTCAAGCACAAGTTTTAGAATCAATAAATCACCGACACACTCAAAAGGAATCAAGCATAAAATACGTATGCTATATACAGGCTCAAAATCCTTACATATTTAACGGATGCTTGTAAATGCGCAAGTAACGTCATCGATCTCGAGTCGAATCTGCTCTATCAATCGGGATACATCTCTGATTTCAAAAACTTTATTTTTTTACTACGTGTTATTGTTGATCCCACTTCAATGAATCTTTAATTCCTTAGCTTGTGTAAGAGTTAGTTATGCAAGATAAATCCTACACAACTATGATAGAAAGTTTGTTTGATAATACTAAAGATTATGCGGAATCTAATCTTTAATATAAGAAGAATTCTTTAATGAACAGTAATACTAACGAACACACAGATTAACAAACAAAAGCTTTAATAAACTTATACGAATACTCTAACTAGTATTAGGGTTACAAAACCTTGAAGCTATGAAAAACTCTATGAATGAATCATTTTTGGTACAATTTGTGATACCAAACTCTATACCCTAGGACCTCCTTTTATACACCAAGGAGTCCTAGTCGATTTACAATATATTACAAAAACTTAGAATATTCTCTAAAATCTATTCTATAAATAACAATCCTTATCAACTAAGTAATCTTGATCATCAATCAATCTTTATTCTTTCTCTGATAAGTCCTTGATCTTTTCTCTGTCAGCATAAACTCTTCCAACAGTTGTAATCTTTCAGCAGTAGTAACTTATACCAGCAGCATTAACTTTCAACACCAACAGTAGTAACTTTTGTACCAGCAACATTAACTGTGTACAAGCAGTATTAACTACTTAGAAAGTTTTCTTCAATCTTCATCAGCAGTACTAAGTTACACTAGCAGTAGTAACATACACTAGCAGTAGTAACTTACACTAGCAGTACTAACTACTTAGCATATTTTTTATTCAGATTACTAACAGCACTAATTTATGCTTAGCAGCAGTAACTCTAACCTGAGCAGCAGTAACTCTAAGATCATCAAGAAGTCTTTTAATCCCAACAATCCTCCCCTAAACTTGATATTTATCTTCAAAATTATCAAGTTTCTTCATTAAAAGCTTCATTAATCACCAGAAGGATGCTTCCAAACACTTTATTGATTCTTGAGCTGCTTTGTGATAAGCTTAAAAAGATGATAACACATTTCATTGCAATGATCAGTTTGAAGCTTCCTATTCAACATCTGTGTAATTGTTACTGGTGTAAGGGGATATCTCTTCTCAACTAACATAAAGATATGCATGTATTGAAACCTCACAAAGTGTACTCTACAGGAATCAAATAATTTCCAAATCAACACTTTGTTTCCAAGTAAATTCCTCCACACTATATCTTCTATATTATGCTCAAATATGGTCTTTAGATTACCCTATAGTACTCTCTTATATCCCTCTTTTGGTCTTGTATATACATGCTTAGCTTTTACTAATTTCCACAGAGTTTCCAAATCTTCCCTGTTAAAACTTTTAAGCATTTGAATCATTAATTAGTACCTCTTTGAATTTCCATCAGCTCTTATGATTTGATAGTAGCCAATCTTTCATTCTTTAATGATCTTCCAATTAACAATGCTTGAAGGCTTAGTAGCTAAAGGTATAACATCAATTGCTACTTCCTCTTCATCAGGAATGACTTCCATCATACTTTGAAGCTCAACTGTTTCTTTAACATCTTCCATCTTTTGTTTCTTTGAAGGCTCTTGTTCTAGCTCATCACCTGCTCTTTTAGAACTACTTTCTTCTCTTGTCTCACTGACTTATTCTCTTACTTCACTACCTCCCACCAGTTCTGTATCCATATCAACAAATGTGTTTACCCTTTTCATTGCTTTATCAAATAACTCTTGAACATTTGGAAATGACTTAGTCTTTAAGTCTTTAGGCTTCCATCCTGCCATGTTTTTCAGATAGGTACACATTATACTCCTTTATTAAGCTTTTATTGGTGGTCTATTTCTCCTTTCGTCTACTCTCTTAGCTGCAAAGTGCTTCCTCCTTTTCTCCAAGAGTTGTTGAAACATTTTAGACTTCTCTTCAATTGTCAACTCTTCTTGTTCCTCTGCTTGTAGCCTTTGAGCTAATTCATAGTTAGTCTCTACCTTATCCTGAATATCATTCCATTGTGCAATTAAGGCATCACTGACTTCTTCTTTTTCTCTTGCAGTCCTCTCTTCCTCATCAAATTAAGCTTGTAGCCTTATAGCTTCTTGTTCATCAAAGAGGACTTGATCTTTCTTCTACATCTTCAAAGGTTCTTCAACCATTATACCTTTACCTTTATCCTTTGAAGGGATTCTTGTTTGTTGTTAGTTTTTCACTTGGCTCTTGCATAACAACTCCTTTTGTCTTGGGTCTTGCACTCTTCAACTCTTCCAGTGTTTGAGCCAAAGTAAGTTCAACAATAGTTATTGTAGCAGCAGTTGGACTGGCAGTACTAACTTCAACATTAGCAGTAGTAACTAATTCACCAGCTGTAGTAACTGGATCAGCAGTACTAACTTCCTTTTCAGCCATATCCTGTCCTGCAAACACTTCCTTATCATTAAAAACATCTGTATCAAACATATCTTCATCATGAACATTCTTTAGGGTGATGTCTTCATCATCATCAATATCATGAATTTTCCTCCCCAGTTTGGATGCATCCTCCTCACCCAAACATCCATCCTCAAAGGATATAACCCTAGCACTTAAACCAACCTTATACAATCTTCTAAGCCCGTGAGTTCTTAACCTTTGTTTCTTCTCAAGCTTCTTGATCCTCATTTTTAAGCTGTCATTCTCCAGTGCCTAAGTGGTCTTTGTGTGTTCCAAGGCAAGAACCATGTTTTGTAAGTTGGTACATAGTGCCATCAATTCTTTAAGTTTTAGTCTATCCTCACCACTAAGAAGTGGATCAATGGAATGTGTAGGTATATTCTCCTCATTAATTGCCTCCTCTGCTATATTGTCACTAGGAACACTAGATTGAGGTATATGAGTGTCCTTCTTCTTGGGCTTCCTTGGTTTATGTTTCTTTTGGGGTTGAGATGATGATGGTTGAGCAATGGTGGGTGTGTGTTGGGGATCAGTAGGATTTGCTGAACCTTTACCCTGTTCTTATTGAGCTTGTACCATCATGGTTGGAAATAAGGGTGTTACTCTTCTAGAAAAACCTTTTCCTTCCCTTTTCATGTTCCCAAAAACATTCTTGGTGTGGGAGGGTGTAACATAAATCCTTTTATAATTTGACATATCACCAGCTTGTTAATTCACAAACATTTGTACAAATCTTGGATACATCAAAAATTTGTTCACATTATCCACATTCTTCACCATACTATCAAAAATATACTTGGAAAAATTGAACTTTTGGTTTGTGGCTAGGCAGATAATTGCAGAAGCCATAGTGCTACTAAATTCATTCCATGTAGTAGTCTTAGCACTTAGGCATTGCAGAATAGTATGAATGAAAAACTTCCATTGAGGAGAAAAGAAAGCCTTATAAAATGTAAGCTTCTGAGAAAGTTTTTCATAACCTATAAGTGTAAGCTGTTCAAAAATAGCAGCATTGGGTAGACAATCAATACCTTCAGCATCTTCCAGTTAAAGATCTCTCCTTATTGTAGATTCAGTGATGATAATCTTCTTCCCATCCACTAGGGCTTGTAACTAAACTTCCCCATTAACAGTTTTCACCTTGATAGTAGTCCAGAATTATTGAATGCACGAAGTGTATAATGTAGGATAAACGGTTAAAGCATATCTTATAGTACTTGCATTGAGAAAATTAACAATTTGTTCAAACCCTTCACTTTCAGCGGGTTTATTCAAAAATGCAACTAAATTGTGTGTGTCAGCAAACGGTAGGGTCGTCATTGTGTTGGGTTTTGATGATAAAGGATGAAGTTGAGTTAGGGTTTATGATTAGAGAGTATATGAAAGATTGAAATTGATTAAATGATTGAATGAAACCCTTAATCGAAGTATTTATAAAACTACCCTCAATATCATTAACGTTCACCAACCGTTGTATAGTTATGCCTAGCAGCATTAACTTTCAACTAGCAGTAGTAAGTAACCCAGCAGTAGTCACTCAGTAGTAAATTAAGCCTAGCAGCATTAACTTACAACCTGTAGTAGTAAGTTATGCCTAGCAGCATTAACTTTCTCTAGCAGCAGTAAGTTTATGCCTAGCAACATTAACTTTAAATCACCATCATTAACTCTAATTCCTTTCTAATTAGCATTTCCATCATCAAATTGATATTTTAACTTTCAAATTCTCTCTGTCTGTTTTGATTTCTCTCAATTCTTTTATCTCACAATTCTCTTTGTCTATTTTTAATTTCTCTTAATTCTTTTAGCTCACAATTCTCTCTGTTTGTTTTTTATTTCTCTCAATTCTTTTAGCTCACAATTCTCTCTGTCTATTTTTGCTATATTCAACTTACTTTCTGTTTTTTACCTCATAAATTCTCTCAATTCTTTTACTCATCAAATTACTCTGTCTGTTTTTATCACACATCTCTATTTCTGTTTTTATTCTTACCATTTTCATAATCAAGACATTAAAGATTTAGCATTCCAATACTGGAAATCAGATATTGAAATCTACTTACATCAAATGCTTTTGTAAGAAAATCTGCAACATTCTTGTCAGTATGAATCTTGATCATTTAAATTAGCTTTTTTTCATTAGAATCTCTGATAAAGTGATGTCTTATCTCAATGTGCTTTGTTTTTAAATGAAAAACAGGGTTCTTCACTATGGAGATAGTACTCTCATTATTAATATGAATCTTGGTCTGCATAAAGTTATATCCATAATCCAACAATTGATTTTGGATCCAAAGCAC
>BQNB010051317.1:0-18780 GCA_026074375.1 Tanacetum coccineum | reverse complement strand
CGCTTCCTCAAGAGCTCTCACTGCATCAAGATAGTCGCCCTCAGCAGTCTCAGGGTTGTACGCCATAACGGCAGAAAGTGAGGTTCCAGCAACTCCATGCTCATGTCCGGCCGCCAAACCCTCTTGCATACCATAATTCACGGCCCGGCCTAAAGCATGGCCCAGAATTCCTTGATACTCAGGGGATTTCAGACATTTAATCATAGCAAGTTCCACCCCATGTGTCAATAACCATCTTCGTCCAGCTAGAGCGGTCAGGTAAGCAGGGTAAAATTCCCCCTCTAGGCAACCGGACACATCCAGTACGTGTGCCTCAAGATCGGCCACACGATTGTACAACTCCTGAGCCTGTGCTTCCTGTTAGGCTTCCATCTTATCCTTAAAGTCGCGAAAAGCGGAACGAAGAATAGAAACCTGCAAAAATAAGGAGTCGAGTAAAAAAAAAGAAGAAGATGCGGAATGAAGAATAGAAACCTCGTAAAGAACATACCTCAGAGACAAGTCCATCTCTCTCGGAGGACAGGGAGGAAATCAAGTTCTTGGCTTCATCACAAGCAGCTTGAGAGTCATCAAGGGAGGACTTGAGATGCGAAGCACGGGAATCAAGAAGGGAGATGACAGTGTCCTTCTGTGAAACGTCACTCTTAAGAGCCGACACCTCTGCGCTCAAAGAAGATTTATCCGCAGCCAAAACAGAAACCTGATTACGGAGACGAAGAACCTCCGCAGACTCCGTCTCCTTCTCTTTCAACAAAGATTTCAACCTAGCAATCTCAGCATCTTTTTCACTAAGAAGCACACCCCGAGCATCATACTTAGCCCGAAGCTTCTCTTTGAGTTCCAGCTCATGCTCAGTACGAGACCTCACCTCCGATCCAAGACAAATCTGTCGCGCCGCCCCCACATTGAACTCCTCGAACAATTGGTCATAATCCATGTTTCGGAGTGTGGAGAAAAAGCCCCGGGGGGGCGACACGATCAACCAATGTACGGCAAGAAAAGCCGTCATCCAGCAGTGAATCGTTGGTTATGTTCCAGCGAGGAACATACCAACGCTTGGCATCTTCAGAATTCAGGGCGGCCGTCTCATAGAACGAGTCAGCCGACTCTTCCGACGTCTCCGGCTGGGAAGACCCGCCCACGTCCGACGTGGGTACAACAAGCGTCTTGCCCCTGCTGGAGGTCACAGTGTCAACAGTAGTATAGACAGGGGCATCCGCAACTCGGGAACTGAAAAAAAAAAACAGAGAATAATGTTAAGGAAAGCATAATTACAAACAAAATCAAAGGATGAGCACGCACGTACCTCTGCACGGCAACCTGAGTATGGATATCAGTCGGGGAGAAGGTCCCCAATGAAAGGGAACCTTCCGGGAGGGTCTGTCTCAAACTAGCAAGTGTCTTCCCACCTGTCCCGGAAGCAAGGCTAGGATGATCTACCCTCAATATTTTAGCAGGAAGAGGGTCACTTCGCTTTAACAACTTTTTTCTATTGACCTTCTCCGGCTGCTTTTGAGCATCTTTCTCAACTACAGCCACATCACATCCCGGGTCTGTTAAATCCAAGAAAGCACCCTCCGGAATGACGTTCTCTTCAGCAACATTTCCTTCCGCGGACGGAGCAGAAACCTCAGCACCAGCGCCGGAACCACTACCGCTTGCTTGATGTGCCGCAGCAGGAGCATCCAGGGAAACGAAACAATGCTTTATACTATCAAACAACGTCACTTGTTCCTCCCCTTTCTGCACTTCTACCGCTTGCACCTTCCGGGGGTCAGCGGTCCTGATATAGTCAAGCAAACCCATGTCTGCAAAATAAATACCAAACGACTAAACACCATACACAAAATATATATATATAAAAAAAGAGACATTCCCACAAGGGCTAAGTATTTTCACCCACCCGTTCTATCGGGTCCTTCAAAAGCCAAATAAGTATTTTCACCAAATGGATAGTAGGGACTTAAACCCACAAGAGCTAAGAAGCATTCCGGATACCGCCGGAAGGGAGCTTTATTAGAAGAAAGGACCTGAACAGCTTGCTCTTGACGAGCAGAGAGATGGGGGGCCGGATCCTTCTCCAACACGCCCCCAGTATGCAAAGGAACGAAGATAGGAAATACTCGGGAATCAACCCAGGAAAAATGGTCCGCCCAGTTCTTAATAGAATCCGGAGGCTTCGAGAGACAAGAAGGAGCCGATAGGGAGCGTTTCGCAAACAAAAACAATCCGTCACTATACACACGCGTATAAAACGCACGAAAAACAGCTACCGACGGTCCAAAATCAAGCACGCGCGTCAAAACCTCGAAATGAGATATACGAGCAGCACCGAAGGGGGATAATTGAGAAATATGTATACAGAAGTATTTGAGAACGGATACAAAAAATTTGGTAAGAGGAATCTTATAGCCACAGTAATCAAATAATCTAGTGTAGACACCCACTTTACCCTCAGGAAATTGGGTGATAGTCCTGTCCCGCCTCGGTGCAGTAGGATGAACTTCATCGGGAATATAATAACTATTGCAAAAGCTCTCTACTATCTCTCGGGTCATAATAGAATGTTTATTAGCCATTTTTGAAGAAAGACTAAGATAAGTGCTAACCCGAATCTTGAAAAACTGAGAACGAGGAAAATGACGCACGAGGAGTAAGAAGTAAAAGCTCTAAGAAATTAACAATGGCGGTGAAAAGATTTCGAGAAGAGAAAAAACAGTAAAAACAAGGGGTATTTATACCTTGGGATAGTTACTCCTACCGATACTTGGATGACGCCACGTGTGTGCCACTTGCCTAATCGACGATAGAAAAGCGCATGGAAACTGGTGAAAAGCTGTCACAAGTCAGAAGGTAAAAGGACAGCAACGCTCCACGTAATTGAAGCGTCACCAACTCAGAAGACGTACAGCACAAAAACAGATAACTCAAGGAGGAAATAAAGTAGAAGTCTAGCATTGATCACCGCACGCAAGAAATAACCCACGGGCAATATCATTCTAGACTGGGGGGACTTGATGACGTATAATGGGTACTCTGGGCTTGGGCCACATTATCACTTGGGCTTTTTGGCTAAACCTATCAATAACAGGCCATGGTAAAGCCCAATCTCGCGTGGGCTTCGGCCCCGAACCTAGCGATCCGTCCGCGGATCCACTTGTAGACGATCCGTCCGCGGATCCACCTATAAGACGATCCGTCCGCAGAACATCTGCGTCCGTTTAACACGATTGTCGCGGACCCTTGCCCGACAAGGGACCCACTCCGGCCACTACTAAAGTAACCGAAATACTAGGAAACCCTAGTACTAGACACCTATAAATAGGGGTCACAATACATCCCAAAAGGTACACAATTATTCTTATTCTCTCTGACATATATTCTGACAATATGAATACTTACTCTCACACCGGAGTCTAATCGTGGGGTTCGTCCCCACGGTAAGGCTAACGGTTTACTTTTAATTGTGCAGAAAATCATCACTTCTCTTACTCTAGTACAAAATCAAGCATTCAAGTCATTTGGAGGCCCGACCCGACGAAAGACTTTGACACTACTAAACCCGACACGAATTTTGTACTAACAAGTGGCGCCATCCGTGGGACCCGAACGCAACCACGATACTCTAAAAAACTCACCATGAGCACTCACGAACAAATCACAAATAATCCCACGTCCGCCGTAAGGAACACAAGGGGAAGGAATGGTTCCCAGGGTCTTGAGGAACCTATGTCTGACGAGGTTCTTAGGGAAATGTGCGACAAAAATTATCACCAACTCTTGCCGCTCATTGCCGAAAAGATGCAAAAAGAAAAAGAGCAGAAAGACAAACTCAACGCGGTGAAAGCACGACTGATCTATGGTGAAGAGTCCGGAATTAAGATAAGAAGCCGTGCAGAACCGCACTACTCTGAATCCAAGACACCAACTGCTCGAACAGAACCCAGAAGAAGGCACGGAGGCAGGTATTTACGAAGCCCATCACCACACGCCAGTGTCTTCAAAAGGCTTAAGAAGAACAGATCCCCTTCACCGCGGCCCGGGCCACGAAAAGAAGGAGGTGTGTTCAATAGGTTGGGAAGAAAGGAACCAGCTACATCCGTGCGTCCTGATAGTCGTCAACGGAGTCCCCAAACAAAAAGAAATGAAGTAGAAGCAAGAAGGCGTCAACAAAAGGGAACATCATCTCGTACGACTAGCCAATATTCAGAAAGTGAAGATAGTGAAGGGGGTCATTAGAAATCTAAATCAAGAAGGCAGAGATCAAACACCTATGAAGATGACCTCTTCCAGCCTTGGACATGTGAGGAAAGAAACCCTTTCACACCTCAGATCCGGCAATTTAGTCTCCCAAGGACTAGGATGCCTAGCCATGTCAAAACATACGATGGAAGTGAAGATCCGGAGGATCACCTAAAGCTATTTCAATCGGCCGCAAAAACAAAAGGTTGGGCAATGCCGACGTGGTGCCACATGTTCAACTCAACCCTCACCGGGAATGCTAGAGTTTGGTTTGACAAGCTACCAAAAGAATCGATTGATAACTATGAAGATCTAAGAACAGCGTTTAGGGAAAACTATCTTTAGCAAACAAAGCACATCAAGGATCCGGTGGAGATACATCACATCAAGCAAAGAAACGGAGAGTCTACGAAAGACTTCATGGAAAGGTATAAGGCAGAAGTCCTGGACGTAGAAGGAGCTTCGGAATGCATGAGAATCTCCGGATTTATGCATGGAATAACCCACCCTGGGTTAATCAAGCGTCTATATGAAAGAATTCCGAGATCTATGGACGAAATGTATAGAATGACTACGTCTTTCCTACAAGGGGAAGTTGTTGCATTCAGTCACAGCCAGAAAAAAGTATCTTCATCATGGAAACCGTCAGGGGGGGGAACAAACCGAATTTCAAGAAAGGCTTCAAAAACAAACAAAGACCGGATCGTAAGCCAGATAGATTTTTACTCCTCACCAAAACGCCAAAAGAAATTTTTGCTCTGGAAAAAGGAAAGTTCAAAGCCCCACCCCTAATGGTAACTCCTGTGGAAAAAAGGGATCCAAACAAATACTGCGAATTTCATTCAGATACGGGACATAGCACGGACGAATGCATGCAGCTGAGAAAGCAAATAGATGAAATGATCAAGGCCGGTAAATTGTCGCAATTCATCAACGAATTAAAACATAACAACAAGACGAAAGCACCAAAAAAAGGGGAAGCGTCCGGAAAGGATAAACCTCTGACCATACTGATGATCCAACTATGGGAAAGAGTGGCCAAGCCCATGATTAACCAAAGCTTCTCTCCGGAAACGGCAATGTCTTTCCCACCTCTGAGGGAAGAAGACGGGACGGAGGGCCCAATTTTTTTTATCTGAATAAATCAATATTTTTGTAGTTTTTTTTCTATTTTATGCCGAGCGATTTTTTTTACATTGCCTATAAAAAAAAACCAAATGGGCCGGCCCAAAATGGGAGCCCAATATTTCGGGCACTGTAGCATAGCCGTCAAAACGACGGCGTTTTCACCCTATTATAGTATATATATATATATATATATATATAAATTATTTATCTTATATAAATATATATAAATATATCGTATATAAAACTAATTTTGGCAAATGAAATTTATGTATAGCATCGCGCTATTTTTGTGTAGCAATGTACCCCATACACAGTATAGCTTAGTAGCTTCTATCTTAAGTCGAGCTCATCATAGCCCATTTGTATAGAAGGCGCAAAAAGATGTGGCTGCGGGGGATATAGAAGTGATGCAATAAATCTCTAAATTTGAAATATTAATAGATAGGAGAATTACGAATACTGGATATATTTCATTGCTACTACATGTTATTTTTTCACATTTTACACAATAAAATCTTTTTATCTTTTGTTTTTATTGTAAAGAAGAATTAGTTATCACGTCACATTAAACTATTGCCAGTACATTTTTCTTTTGAATTTATTCGGGCACAAGTTGTGGAAGATACATGTGAACAACCGACTATAACAAAATTGAACTGTGTGGAATTTTAAAATTTGATTAAATCGTGAAGGCCTCTACTACCGTTAAATGCATAAGGTTGTTGTTTTGGTGTGGCTTCTAAGACCAAATTCGAAATAATTAATCAAGAACCTAAGTAAGTTTAATTACAATAGGCGCTCCATTAAATAACAACTAAATTGAATGTGTATATTCTATACATTCCTGCTCTTACTCGAAAACCTTTTTTTTTTTTTAACATTCATATTACTAATGTAAAGCTAAAGATTACTGTTACTTAAAAAAGCATCAGTTCTAAAATGAACAATTTTCATATTAATAATGTAGACCTACATGTTATGGGTACATATTTTAATTACCTTTATGCCTTATTTATCTATGACATAAATTTTTTGATACATAAAGTTGTTTCGCAATAATAATATTTATAGCAATCAGTAAATTTATTGTCATAAACATGAAGTTGTCACATAATAAGATTATATAGTACAATTGCACTTGCAACATGCAAGCTACCCAACAATAACGTATAAATTATACTGTAAATACATTTAGAATAAAATATTATATTTAATTATTATTTTGTGTAGAATTTTATAACATATAAAATGTAACATTTAGGGTACATATAAATTAGTACCTCGAATCTACTGCTAATTATCTTTACTTTCTCATATGTATATCAATCTTTTTTTTTGAACAACAATTTTATTAAAACAAAACTAGCAAGAAGCTAGCAATTACACAGTGACAAGATTCGGGTTTTTAACCCAATCGTACCAACTAAACGACGCATTACATCTATACTTACACCAATAAAAAGACATAGAAACTACATCATCAAAAAACAACGCCTGCGAAAGAGGTTTATAATCAAAAATGAGCTTATTACGAAACGACCATAAGTGCCACCACATGACATAGAAAACACCTTCGAACATATGTTATGATAGAAAGAAATCCCAGGTTCACATCCAATTGATACCAAGTCTTCGTAGATTCGACCTCAACATAAGGAACAATCCCACAACGAGTGATTACTTGCGAAACACAATATTTCTAACCATGCAACAATAGAAGAACAAGTGTCTACTGACGTCTCCAACCTCCATTATCACAAATAGCACATATAATAGTAATCAAAAACAATACAATTTGCGTGAAACATAAACCACGTTGGAAGAGAAATCTGTCTTAACCTTCCAATCAAAACATTCACCTTTATCGGCACATATTTTTATCCTCCGAGTTTTCGAGTCGAACATCCAAAGCGATTTATCATCATACTCTTTCTAACCGACCGAAACAAAAAATCACTCCGAGCTCTCCAAGTCCCAAATCCATCTTGTCAGACAATAGGAATAAAGAAACATCAATGCACCAAAGCTGAACACGTTCGTTGAATTGAACCTACTCAAATCCACACCCATCGGATTTCTTGCGAAAACATAAATATTCCAAACAATGTTGCGCAAGTTTCGCACCCACCGAGATCAATAGCAAGATTCAAGACTATAACTGCGCGGAACCGATTTCTTAAGATTTTACCATTTATTCCAAATATCCTCACCAAAAAACAGTTTTATCACCATATCCCCTAATTTAAACGATGCATAGCAATCACGGTAAGGATATTAGAATACACCATTTAGTTATCATTTCAACGAGCGTGAGAGTTTACCTCTATACAAAATCCAACCAGTAGATTAGATTAGCACCGGTAAAGATTAAAGACGTGTCCTCTCAACATTGACCACGTCCCACGAGAATCGCCTTAACGACCCGCACTCCATAACGACAGTAATTTATATTTTATTTTATTTTGCGTAAGAAACCTCCATAGTCCATTTAAACATTAGACTCTCAGTTAAAGCAATAAACTTGAAAAAAGTCCCAGGCCCCCTTTTTCTTTAGAGACACCAACATTTTTTCAATAAACCCATGAAGCTTTGTTACTATAATTCATGTCCCTATAAAAAATTTACTACGAATAGATTTTAAAGTACTGCAACACCACTCAAAGGGGCTCTATATATCGAACATTTTGGAAAATTGTTATCGATCATAAACCGACTTAAGTAACGTACCTACCCCAATCGACAACATTTTCCATCTTCCATTTAGAAAGCGATTCCTTCCACCCGATCTATCACCATCATTTCAAGCTTGTGGAACCCAAAGACATAGACCACCCACTTTTCGAACCAGATATACGTAAATGGAGTTTTTGAGAATAAGACATCCCAACTTCGCCTCAAGCATCCTTTCAACACCTTTAACCTTGTCGCTATCCACATTAACACCCAAAATTTTACTCTTGCTCATATTAATCCTTAGACCAGAAGCCCGATAAAAACATTCAAGAACATGAATTAAAGTAGAAATATTACCATCACACCATTGTCCCATGAAAACCGCATCATCCGCGTAAAACAAGTGAGAAATACTCAACGAAGAGCTTAGCTTAATACCATTAAACATTCCATTGTCCACCACCCGTTGAAAAGATAAATGTAAACTTTCCATGATTAGGATGAACAAGAATGGAGATAACGGATCTCCTTGTTTGAGGCCTTTGTAGAATTGAAACTCCTCCGTTGGACTACCATTAATTAGGATCGAACCTCTCGAAGATCTAAGGCAGCTTTGAATCCACTTACACCATTTTTCGCCAAATCCAAACTTTTTTAGAATGTCATCTAAAAAATCCCATCGAACCGAATCATATGCTTTCTCAAAATCAACCTTAAAAATTAAAGATTGTTTCTTTTTTGTCTTGCTCCATTGTAAAATTTCATTAAGAATAAACGGGCCATCTAAAATCTGTCTTTCCGCGATGAAGGCTGATTGAACCTCATTAACAATATCTCCCAAAACACCAACAAGACGATTCGCCAATATTTTTGCAATGATTTTATATAAACTTCCAATAAGACTAATAGGTCTAAAATCTTTTACCATGTTCGCATCCGGAATTTTTGGAATTAAAGCTATGAAAGACGAATTGCAACCTTTGGGGATATTACCATATGTGAAGAAATACTTAACAGCATCATACACGTCATTTTCAATAATCTTCCAGAATCGACGATAGAAGCCAAAAGTGAATCCATCCGGGCCGGGGGATTTATCGGTTCCGCAATCCCAAACTGCCCTCTTGATCTCCACATTAGACACTTCACTCTCCAACTCATTCTGTTGATCATAAGTTAGAGTTTTCGGATATCTCATATTAATAGTCGCCCGGCTAGCATCGGGCTTATCAAATCTACTACTGAAGTGTTGAAAGAATTCACCCTTTACCGCCTTCGGACTTTCAATCCAATTCCCATCAACCATAATGCCTCGAATATTAAGAATACTCCGTTTTTTATTCAACACGCCATGAAAGAAACTAGTATTTTCGTCCCCTTCGATAGACCATTTAACCTTTGCTTTTTGAGCCATTTCTGAAGAATGGATTTTGTCAAACTTTTGAATATTATTGACAACCTCCGTTCTTTTGTTAACAATCTCCTCATTACCATCACCTCTATCAATAATCGCCTCCAAAGCCTCTAGCTCCTCTTTGTATTTGGCTTTAACGTTTTTCACACTTAACATATTTGATTTATTCCATTCCCGAATCTTCGCTTTAAGGAACTTCAACTTCATCATCATATTTAACATCGCATTAGTCTTATCACACGGGCCTTCCCTCCAAGCGTCTTCCACTACTTTATTAAAACCTTCCATCTCATTCCAGTAATGAAAATATCTAAACGGAGTCGGACCGTAATCAAAAGAAGCTTCACGAAGTAATATAGGTCTATGATCCGAAAGGTATCTCTCCAACGTGATAGCATTAATGTTCGGACATGAGTATATTAAGTTTTCAGAAACAAGAAATCTATCTAGTTTACTCATCTTAGACGCGGATTTATGACACCACGTAAACGCACTACCACCTAAAGGAACCTCTTCCAAACCCGCATTTGTGATGAACGAATTGAACACATTAGCACCTTGAACATTAAACACCGACCCGAATCTGTCCGACTTATAACGCACCTCATTGAAATCGCCCATAATAACCACCTCCCCTTTCCATTTGCCAATCTCATAAGTCAGATAATCCCATAGCATCTGTTTGTCTCTACAATCATGAGGGGCGTAAACCGCAATGATGAGAAGGTCATTACCAGTTAGACACCACACACCCCGAATCATAACAAAATAGTCATTAACAGTGGCATTTCTTTTACGAAACGAATTGGGATCCCACACACATAAAATACCTCCCGAATTGCCGACAGAATCACTATGAACATAATCAAAAGCAAAATTCCCCCAACACATCTTTACGCTAAATAACTCCATATTTTCCATCTTAGTTTCTTGCAGAGCCATAAAATTCACCTTATTTTTAACACATAACTCCTTTACCCAATCTTTTTTAGCCTTTTGGGCAAGGCCTTGAATATTCAAGGACAAAAAATTCATCGATTCACCTCCTTCACTCCTTGTGATTCAATTATCTCTGTCATATTCGACATACACCCGTCCATCTTGTATCCCATAACTTGTCCTACTTTCACCAGTTCATCCATCAAATTCAGAATTGATCCACCTGTACGAGGTACCCCAGATTTTTTGAAATGACCTGAGCACACCGAACTTGATACATCTTCCTTTGAATTCTTGTTAACACAATTACCATGACCATCCTTGTTTGCCTCTTCCGCCTTATGATCACTCAAATTGACAAAGTTAACGCTTTTGGATTCCTCCGCATACATACCAATCTCTTCAGAACCCTCTTTTGGTGTGAAACCAGGAGGATACTTCATAGTTTGTTCCGAATTAATTTCATTCTCAGTGGTGTCTTTTTTCTTCTTAAGCAACTTGTATATATTAAATGGATCCTCCGAATTCTTTTCCTGCTTATCCTTATGTTCCTCATCCAAATTATTTTCTTTCTTTCCACTCTTCTCAAATAATGTTTCCCGGGCCTCCTCTACATCACTATCACCGCCATAAATACCCGTATCATGAACTTTAAATTCACCCTCCTTAGAGTCAACATCACTCTGTTCTTCATCATCGTTTTCTTCCATGAAGTCAGGAACCCATCCTGGAGTTTCTTTGGCACGAATCCAAGAAGTCTTACCACGAAAAATAATTTTAAACTCCTCAAAAATGTTCTTTTCTGTTTTCGTGTAGATACATAATCTCTTCGAATGAAAACACATCTCCTCCTGATCGTCAATATCTAATAACTCTCCCCACTTAGTCGCAATTCGTTTGAAGGTGTTATCCGTCCACAACTTAAACGGGATACCTTCAACCTCCACCCAAGCAATTCTTCCTTCATTAGTAAATTCCATCGTGGCTTGTTTCAGTTGAGAAAACCATGACCCAATACTCACATTGTCTTGGAATAGCTTCATAGAATCCTCTGAACCAAATTCCAATAAGACCCATAGCTCTCCCATGTACTGGATTTTTATATCAACAAATCCTTCATTACTCACTGCCTTCCTGAGATTAGCTAATGAAACGAATTGTTTCACCCTTCCAAGCAAGGATTTAGACAGGTCCTTTGACAACAGGCATTCATCGTTCAATACCAACGCAGGAGGCACTTCACTCTCCCTAATTCCGGATTTATTTTGACCTTTCACCACATGTACGTACGAATTACCCCCTCCATTAAAACCACTGTGTTCCTTAAAAACATATGAATTGCTGCTCTTACCTCCACCATCTTTTTTTGGTATAACATTTTTTTCTTTCAGAGGAGGTCTATGAAACCTAGCAATATTTGCGTGTAACTTAAAACGATCAATCCATACCGTACATAGGTTATTCACCAATCTCTCTTCATTGAAGACGTTAATGAAGCGAACAAATCCAAACCTCCTTCCATTTTTCGACCTCTTGGTAGGAATAAAGGTATCCACAACATGGCCGTACTGTTTGCATGATTGAAACAATTCCTTCGCTGAACACGACTCTGGGAAATTCGTGATAAATACTGACGTAGAAATCTTAGCCACATCATCCTCATTTGTTCTGAAACTGCCCATAATAAAAAACAACAACGATCTCCTTGAAAATAAAGTTTATTGATAAAAAAACCACACGCACCCTTGGTGGTTTTTCTGTGGTGCGGTGGTGGATCGGTGCGGTGGTGGATCGGTGGGTGGATCGGTGGATCGGTGGATCGGTGGGTGGATCGGTGGATCGGTGGGTGGATCGGTGGGTGGATCGCATATGCCAAAGTTTGGATGATTAGACTCCAACCATGACACCTTATCGTGTCATTACGAAAATCATCAGTCTCCACAACTCAATTATGTCTTAATTCTAACTTTGCAGAATAAACTTAAGGGAGATTTACATCGATATCATTGTAAAGTTTGACAATTACATTAATATCCTTTCAAATTTCATGATTACTTCAACATCCTTACAAAAATATCCGAAAACACACTTTCTTTATAAACAAGCAAAAGAACTCGCGCGTTGCGGCGGGGCTAATTTTTTCCCGAATAATTTTTTTTTATGTTTCGGGGTTTTTTTTTGGCGATGCGTTATGGCGGGGCTAATTTTTAATATTTTCTTTTTTTGTATGATTCGGGGAAAAAAAATTGCGTTGGGACGGGCTAATTTTTTCCCGAATATTTTATTTTTTTGGGACGGTTTTGTAAATTTTTTTACGGGAATTTTTGTGTAAGAAAATCATAAATAGTTAAAAGGTGAGGGTCCGTTTTGTATTTTTTTTTACTTTGGGCCAGATTTTAGGCTATTTTTGGGTTTTTTTTGCTAATTTTTTCCCGGATATTTTCTTTTTTTGTACGATTCGGGAATTTTTTTTTACGAGAATTTTTGTGTAAGAAAATCGTAAATAGTTAAAAGTTGAGGGACTGTTTTGTATTTTTTTTTACTTTGGGCCAGATTTCAGGCTAATTTTGGGCTAGTTTTTTTTTTTTACTTTGGGCCAGATTTTATGCGAATGGGATTTTTTTTTGTAAGAAAATCGTAATTAGTTAAAAGTTGAAGGAACTGTTTTTTATTTATTTTTACTTTTGGGCCAGATTTCAGCTAATTATTGGCTAGTTATTTTTTTACTTGGGCCAGATCTTTATGTGAATTTTAGGATAGTTTTGTTCAATATGTATCAGGTACTCCCTCCGTCCCATATTAAGTGTCCATTTTTGACTTTTTAAAGTCTTTTTTCTTCAACTTTGACCTTAATTATTTCTTCTTATGTTATATGATACTCAATGCAAAATATATGAATGGATAGAGTTTCGAATGTATTTTTAATTGGTATAATTTTCAGTAAGCATTATATAACATAAAGAAAAATATTTACGGTCAAAGTTTATGAAAAAAGAATTCAAAAAGTCAAAAATGGACACTTAATATGGGACGGAGAGAGTAATATTACTTATTACGTTAAATTACCTCTTTACCCTTTTTTCATTTAGCTAGATTATTAGTTGAAATTATTTACTGCTATTACAAGAAAATATGTTATGGTTTGATTTTAATCTCTTATCTTAGTTTTTCTTTAATATTATGACACAAAAAGGTACAAACTTAAAGGTCATTTCTAATTGAAATATCATTTTTTTTCTTCATAAAAAGGAATCCAACTTATTTTTAGGCAATTTGGGCATTTTCGTTAAATATTTAACGATCATCCGTTAAGTTTTTCGTTTCAAGTCCACCGCCGCTACCACAAACATCAATCATCGTCGCCACCACCAAGTCTGCCCATCACCATCACTACAAAGCACCGACTCTACCACCACCCCTACCCACCACTGCCGCCAACTTTGATAGATTTAGACAAAGCAAATCAACCCCGATAAGAAAACCACTCACCGCTTAAATTTTTTCACTTTGTTGATTCATCCGTCACAGTAGAAAAACACCAACAAAAAACACACACATGTTTGTATTATAATAGGAAATGGGAAGAAAAGAGTTGGAACATAGTTATTCAAACAATGAAAAAAGAGTTGGAGTTTTATGTTGTTCTTATAAAAGGACAACAGTGTTGATATGTTCTGTTAATATTCTCGTTGCTCTTTGTGTTTCACAATCTTTACTCTTCTTTTTATTCTACTACTACTTATTCCCTTCTTCAAGAACAACCTACTACTGGTTATAATTTTTAATTCATTGCTCAATCTTTTTTTTATAATAAATGTTGTTTAATGTTTAATTGGTTTTGTTATCTTTTGTTGGATGTTTATGTACATTGTTTTCTTATTGGAGTTGATTTGGTTTGTCTAAATCTATCAAAGTTTTCTTATCGGGGTTGATTTATGGCGGTAGTGGGTGAGGTTGGTGGTGGAGGCGGTGCTTGGTATTGATTGTGGTGGCGACGATAACAGGTGGTGGTGATAGCGGCCGGTGGACTTGGAATGTAAAGCTTAACGGATGATCGTTAAATATTTAACGAAAATCCTCAAACCGACTAAAAAGATAAGTTGAGTGACTTTTTATGCAAGAAAAAAAATGTGATACTTTGATTGACAATGACCGTTAAATTGAATACATTTTTGTGCCAATTGCCCTTAATTCTATCATCAAACACAAGAGTTCTCATCCGTCGATTGCACAATCTGTTCATTTTTTTTGATTTACTTGCATACTGCCCAGCATAAGGACACATAAGGCAGAATAACATATTTACAACCTTTCATCATTTTCAAATGTTGTGTGCTTTTTTAGATTGATCACATCTACAACAATAACCTTCTTTACTAGGTGTCATTTTCTAATTAAAAAAAGGGTAAAAAGTAACTATTATGTTAAAGTTTTGGGCGATGCGTTATGGCGGGGCTAATTTTTAATATTTTCTTTTTTTGTATGATTCGGCGAAAAAAAATTTGCGTTGGGACGGGCTAATTTTTTCCCGAATATTTTCTTTTTTTGGGACGGTTTTGTAAATTTTTTTACGGGAATTTTTGTGTAAGAAAATCGTAAATAGTTAAAAGGTGAGGGTCCGTTTTCTATTTATTTATTTTTTACTTTGGGCCAGATTTTAGGCTATTTTTTGGGTTTTTTTTGGCTAATTTTTTCCCGGATATTTCCTTTTTTTGTACGATTCGGGAATTTTTTTTTTTGCGTTGGGACGGGTTAATTTTTTCCCGAATATTTTCTTTTTTTGGGACGGTTCGATATCTTTTTTTTTTGGGCCGATGAATGTAAAAAAGTTGTGAACAATAAAAACTTGACGTGTTTTTTTTGTTAATTTTTTACGGGATTTTTTGTGTAAGAAAATCGTAAATAGTTAAAAGTTGAGGGACCGTTTTGTATTTTTTTTTTACTTTGGGCCAGATTTTGGGCCACATTTTATGCGAATTTTAGGCTAGTTTGTCGACAAATGTGTATATTAGTAATAATTTTTTTTATATGGCTTATGTGTTGGGCCTCATGTTTAAAGTGTTGTTTTTTTTTGTTATATTGGATTTTTTTTAATATAATGGGTTGTACGTTTGTGACCATATCGATTATTTTAAAGTTATTAGGTATCGAAGATGTTTCCGCGGGTATTTTTTTTATCTGAATAAATCAAAACTTTTGTAATTTTTTTTTTTCCATTCCTACTTTGTGCATACAAATTAAAAAAAAAAAGGGCTGACCCAAAAACGAGAGCCCGTTACTGTAGCACCGGGCCCACTGTCAAAACGACAGTGTATTAGTCGCCGAATGTGTAATATATTAATTTGATGCGTGTAATGTCTCTGTCATGTGTATCCAACACTAACATGCATGGATTCTCCTTGTTTCCCTCGATCTTCTTGTACCTCGTTTTCTCACAAAATCTTTGTATTTACTTGTTTGTTTATTACCTCCTCTGTCCCATATTAAGTGTCCATAATGGTATCTTTGATTGTCCGATATTAAGTGTCCACCACAATAAATAAAGGAATCTTGGTAATTAAATTTCCAGTTTTACCCTTTTAATATATGGCCCCACATGTAATTGACATCAAATTATTCTTTTTTCTTTTTGACTTTTTATATCAAGTGGGGGTATAATTGTCATTTGATTAACTAATAATGATAACAATTTACTACACCTAAAACTTTGTGCTTTTAGGTTATGAACACTTAATATGAGACGGAGGGAGTAACACTTAAAAATCCCAATAGACACATGAACACCATATTAAACCAAGAGTAATATCGACCACCTAACCTCTCGACCTCAATTCCGACTCTTTCGCCTCCATTACCCTGACCCTTAGAGACTAGTGCCCCCCCAACCTTTTGCATATATGGTCGGTCAGCCGACCTCTACTCTTCCCTCTTTTTCCTCTCTTTTTTAGTTTTGGTTTTTGTTTCTCAATAAAAAAACTTTTTTTAAAACCTCATTTTCCTTTATAAAAACCTCACTTATCTTTTTTTTCATACACAGAAGGATCTAACATCTAATAACTCAATGTAATTCTAGAGAGAGAGAGGGTGTGGACAAAAAAAAAAAAAATAGAAAGAGAAGTGAGAGAGAAATGCAAAAGCCTTGCTGGGCATCATGGAAACACACACCTCAAATCCCTTGAGGTAGGGGCCATCTGTACCCAACGTTTACAATCATACGAAACCACCCCCTCACATCTATACAAGTGATGCGAGGGAAAATGATACGAAAACCTAAACATGTGAAACACTTGGAGTTTCACATCTACAAAACTTACACATTACATACACTACAATAAAAAAGTTACATGGAAGACCTTATACTAATGATTTACACTTTTTGTGTTCCAACAATCCTCCCCTAAAGATATATCATATAGGTCTTCAATCGATGCAGTTTGTTGTAGTGTCGGCAATCATCTTAGCACTTTAAAGTATTTGAAGATAACATCTATCTCATAACACTTTATATAACTCTGAAGTATGAAGTAGAATCCTCATTATTATTTTTACTCGTAAGAAGTACACTAAATCCAAATGTCCTTTAGGTCTTTTCCTTGGTCTAACTGAATCTCTTTAAGTTATTTGATAGGCTTGATTAGTGTACTTAGCTGTCTTCGAAAAGTATCTGATAACGACTTTGAAACTCCATTTTTCGGTATACACACGACGTTTGACATTTGAGTGATGAGCTTCTTATGGAGCAGTCTTGAAGATATACTAAGTGGAAACTAATTGAGTTTGTAATCTAATCAATTTTAAACTTACATGTGTAGAAGTTTCTTCAAGAATCTTAAATAATTATTTATGATTATGACATTCGCAAGTGAGAGCTATTGGGATATGCTCATATCATAGTAAATAATTATACGACCAAAAATACGTGAGCCTATAGAGTCACATACGTATACACCGAGATATTACCATTTAATTGTAATTAATATATTATAGTAACTCTATTAATTATATTAATTATTATTTCACGATTTACTTAATGGTCGTTAATTAGTTTATTTGACGCAATAATTAACGTAAGGCTATTTAATTAACATGTAATAGACATGTTAGTAATCTAAGTTCAAAATCAATATGGAAAGTCCATATTAGGACTATGGGTAGCTGGCCTAGGGTAAAAGAAAGGAAACAAAATCATAACTTATTTCATAAGTAATTTGTATTGTATTAGGAATGTCTTGGACACACCTTATAAATACAAAGCCCTTAGAAACAAGTCATTTATCGTTTTCCTCTTTTCCATAACCTAAACCGACCGTCTCCTATACCTTTAGGGTTTCATGGGTCGATTTCCATTAGCAACAAACCAAGGGTTTCATTTGTTTGATTGTGAATTTAGAACTAGCATTCGGACAGTAATCAAGGACGTATAGTGTGGACTGAATCAGTGGAGGTCATATTGTAACACCCCAAAAAATGTGTCGCAACGGAAATATGTCCGGGGGCGTTACTTCGTAATACAACAGCACAAGATACAAGAGAACGACCTCTAAATGTGTCGTTTGAAAAGTAATCTCGTTGATTTTCTTAAAATTGATATAACATTAGTCCTATAATTGCATCACAATAAAAAGCTTGAAAGCAATGCAACGAGATTTGATCATTTGTATGTAAGTAGAAATCAATGAATGAAATCTTGTCAATTTAGACTCCAATGCACATCAAGTAAGCCAAGCATCTAATTCACCTGAGAAAAACATGCTTAAAAGTGTCAACATAAAGTTGTTGAGTTCATAGATTTTTATAATTACAATGTTGTAATCAAAGAGTTGTAAAGTATGCATGACCATTTAAATCCCCAAATAGTCACCAAAACATATGTATAGTTGGACCACCTTTGTTCAAAGTATGTATTGCCACTTTATTTCAAGGCAATGTAAATATTCATGTGCGTATAAAACAGTGATTACGGTTACTCTAAGTTCATGAAACTGAAATAACGGACATGTGCTCACACTGGGTGCCTTACTTGGCACACCCAAGCTTTAACTTGATGGACGTGTGCTCATACCAGGTGCCCTACTTGGCACACCCGAGCATTGACTTAATCGACATGTACTCATATTGGATGCTCTACTTGGCACACTCGAGCATTAAATTGTAGTTATTAGTTCAATCCGCTTAAGCTAATCCATAATCATTTCAAAAGTAAAGTATGTAATTGCGACCAAAAATTGAAATCGAGTAATGTATCACATAGCGAGCTATGTAAATGAGTATGTAAACCAATTTGTAAATGAGTATGTAACAAGTTTAAATCAATCATGTAAATGCGTTTGTAAGCAAGCATGTTCTCACCTCAAAAGTATAAAGTATATGTAAAACAAGTAAAG